>LOEQ01006693.1:54413-71639 GCA_001685075.1 Bramus lutescens | reverse complement strand
TACAAGAGCTAGTTCCAGGACAGGCTCTAAAGCTACAGAGAAACCCAGTCTCAACTTCCCCCCACCCCCCAAAAAAGAATTTTTACTTCGTTTTGAAATATCTTCCATTTATCTTGATTATTTGTTTCTAATTTACTTTCTTTATGTCACATCCTTTAAATTTATTGACTCTTTTGCATTGTTTTGTTTATTTCCTTAACCTTACTCATTTTTTGACTATTTGTTCATCCAGTTATTGTTCAAAGATAGGTATGAATAGCTGAGGGTTTGGAGGTAATGGGAGGAACTAAGTATACGGGTAAAACATAATATGAGGAAGGAAGACTCTGGCAGGTTACTCTGGGTTGACCGTGGGTGGGTATATAAGTATACACACAAGCTGCACAGAAGTACGCACAAAGGCCTACAGGCCAGAAACACACACAGGTAGAGAAAGAAGCTCTGGCTGTCAGGATCTTACTATGTAGACCATGCTGGCCTTGAAGTAACAGAGACAGAGGATAAGAATCTGTATTTCCACTGGCTTCCAAGATTCAAACTCAAGTCTTCCATTTCTGTTTCCTGAATTAGGATAATTTCTATAATGGGCTCTCCAAGTTATCTAGGGAAAATCTGTGGCTCTTTTGAGACTTTTGTCTGTAGTGTGAATTCTAGTTGGTTTTAATAATAAAAACCCAGATTCAGATACAAGGCTAAATGCTGACAGATCAGAGAAGTAGAGTAGCCAGCCACTAGTTCTTCTACGACATCCTTCCGCCTGAACAGGGTATCCTATCTCTGCTAGTCCTCAGACTGCATTCCTATTCTCCTCCTGCCTTATATTCCTCTCTGCCCAGCCATACCCCTTCCTGTCTCCACCTTCTTAGTGTTGGAATTAAAGGTGTGTAACTAGGTACTTGGATTAAAAGTGTAAGCCACCACTGCCTGGCTCTGTTTCTCTTTGAGACTGGATCAATCTAGTGTAGCCCAGGGTGGCCTTGAACTCACAGAGGCCTCTGCCTCCCCTGAGAGCTGGGATTAAAGGTATGTACTACCACTGCCTGGGCTCTGTGGCTGACTAGTAGCCTGCCCCTAACTCTGATCCTCAGGCTAACTTTATTTGTTACAGCACAAATGAAATAACATATTTGTCCAGGGTTCTACACCTACTCATGGTTGAAGAAATAGCCCTTTTCTGTTGTTATTTTTCCAATTCACCAGTATAAATGGCAGAGCCTTATACAACAACTGAAATTTTTGGTTCCCTAGTACAGAGTCATTTAAGAGTTTTGTTTAAAGTAGGAAATAATTTTACCTAGTATGGCAACTTAGTAGTTATATTATCGTATATTGTCGTATTTTAGCAGCAGCCTGGTGATTCCAGGCTGTGAAACAAAGCGTATTCTTAATTACTCATTAAATTGTCTGTAAATCAGAATGACCAATGTTTGCATGCATTAATTAAGTGATTCTTATTACAACCAAATAGCCAGTTTTCTTTGTAGTGGAAAGGATGGAGAGACTGGATTATGGGGCTAGGAAGATGGCTCAGCAGGTAAGAGCACTGGCAGGTCTTGGTTCCTAGTCCCAAACATGGTGATAACAGCCACCTGTAACTTAGTTCCAGAAGATCTGACACTCTCTTCTGACCTCTGCAGGCGCTGCATGTTCATGGTAAATAGACAAAATACGTATAACATATAGAATAAAAATAAATGAAGCCTTAAAAATTATATTCATATATGTTAATTTAAAAAAGGACTGTTGCTGGGCTGTGGTGGCGCATGCCTTTAATCCCAGATTTTAGGAGGTAGAGGCATGTGGATCTCCGAGTTTAAGGGTAGCCTGGGCTACAAGAGCTAGTTCCAGGACAGGCTCCAAAGCTACAGAGAAAACCCTGTCTCAAAACAAAATAAAACAACAGCAACAACAAACAAAAGGGACTGGGGGTGCTAGAGACAGGGTTCAGTGAGTAAAAGCACAAGTAGTGTTTGTAGACGATTTGGGTTCAATTTTTAGCACCCACGTGGTACTCAACCACCCATAGGGTGGTAGCTCAGAACCAATTCCAGGGGTATCTGACCTCTTCTTTTGAACTCAAGCATGCACTTGGTGTACCACATAGTACATGCAGGCAAAACACTCCTTCCTATACACTTAAAAACTGGAAAAGGCTATACTGCCTTAAGTCAAGTATACTCTAGCCATCTTTCTCTCATTTTGACAGCATACACAGCGGGATCATTATAAGGTAGGAAGGAAGGAGGGAGGGGAGGGAGGAGGGGAGGAAGGAAGGAAGGAAGAAAGGGAGGGAGGGAGGGAGGGTTTTTTAGATCAGTTTCAGTGGCTTCAGTGTAGAGTTGCTTGGTCTCATTGCTTTAACCTGCATATGGTAGATGTCATCTGTTCATCTCAAGGTGAAAAGGGGAAGTTAGACCCTAAGTGTCACCTTCAAAGGCATGTCCCTGGTGCCTAATTCCACTAGGCCCCACCTATGTCCTGTAGGTTCCACTGCCTTGAACTTGTTAGCCAGGCCTTAGCACTGGGTCCTTGGAGATATTCAAGATCTAAACTCTAGCAAGTATCAGAGATCTGCCTGCCTCTGCCTCCCAAAGTGCTGGGATTAATAAAGGTGTATGCCACCACTACTCAGCAAGATTTAATTTTCAAAACATCTCTCTTAGTTTTTTCTTTTGAACATTGATTTTGCAAAAATTACCAACCATTTTTAAAATTGATTTTTATTATTTTTCAATTTCAAGTTTATTCTCAGATTAAGTGTTGCATAGAAGTTAATACTTGTGTATCTTTAGATTTTTTTAATTTTCACATTTAGTTTGATATCAGGTATATCACAAAGATTTATTCAAAATTTATTACTAGTTATGTTCAAGGTGTAGTGTATTTAAACACATCAGAAACTTGTGAATGTACTAGTGATATAAAGTCTCTTGCTCCTGAGGGATGCTATGAATCATGTTAATTAGCATACGTCTAGTTTGATATACATCCACATGCACTTTATTTGGCCATACATTGTATTTAAGATGATTGCTAAACCCAGAAACTGGTTGTCTACACAATCTTTATCTTATTTTTATTTAGTCATATGCACATCATATAGCTTTACTTCAGGTTGCAGAGAAATGATTTGTGTTTCAAATACTGCAAGTTTTTATTTATTTACTTGTTTGAATAAAGCTTTCCTTGTGCTCTTGAAGTATTGTTGCTAAGTTCTAGGAGGGAGCCTAATGCGAATAGTCCTCTAGTGGATGATGTGCTTTTTGTTCTCTTTAATACTGACTACTGTTTTGAACACTAAAGCTTATAATTTCATGGCTAAGCAATAGTATGTTCTTGGTGAAAATAATCCTTGAAAAACGAACACCTTTGGTATTGCTTTTTAAAATATATTAATAAGGTCAAGTGTTACTTGCTGTAGTCTGACCTTCAGTCAGTCAGTCATTTTATCAATTATAGATACTTTGTTTCAAAGTAGTGGTAGGGTTGGGTATGTAGAAAGCCGTCGTGGAAGCCCAACATGTGAAAGCCCCTGGGGTTGATCTGAAGATGGCAAACCAGCAACAACAACAACAAAAAGTGAAAATAGATTTTATGATATGATTTTCTTTGGTAGAGCCTGACTTTTTTAGAATAGAAATGTTCACATAAGTTAGTGGTTATTTATACTGTTTTCTTTAGCCAAATATAATTAGTTATTTTTTCCTTTTACTCCCTTTGTGTTTTTTGTTTGTTTTGTTTTTTTTGTGTGTTTTTTTGGATCAAAATGTTAGACTTACACAAGTACTAGCAACAACTCTATATCTGGATCATTGAAGCGCTTGGAAGATACTGCAGCACGATTTACAAATGCAAATTTCCAGGAAGTCTCTGCACATACCTCTAGTGGAAAAGATGTTTCAGAGGCTAGAGGGTCAGAGGGAAAAGGGAAGAAATCTTCAGCTCACAGCTCAGGTCAAAGGGGAAGGAAGCCTGGTGGTGGACGAAATCCAGGAACAACCGTGTCATCATCTAGCCCCTTTCCACAAGGTATTATATTTTAGTAAAAATACTTATTTTGATAGTAGTCAGTAGTTGTTAATGTTTTGTAAAAGAATTCATTTTTTTCTTATGACTAAGGATTATTCTAAATTATGTAAGAAGTTGGTAGTGTAGGATTACTTCCAAAAGTAGTGTTTCATTTTAAAGTGTTTCTGGAGGTTTTGTTCTATTTATTGAATGATTTATGTTTTTTAAACTGTAATTTTAATGTTTAAATGGCTATAGAATAGGGATTAAGATTGGGGAGAAAAAGTTTTTTTTTTCCCCTCTAAGAATAGGTACTCTTTCTGTAAGCTGTTTTTATTTGCTTCTCCTAATAACATTTTACATAAATGGCAAATAGTATTTTAGTGTGTTTCCCAAATACTGTTTGGTTAAAGACTGAAGTTCAATATTAACTGTGCATGTGTAGTTTTATGGAAATTAGGAACACTGTTACATTTTAAAGTGTATACACTAATGTTCTTGCTTTATATGTAATTTTAAATGTCAACACAAATACTTTGAGTAACAGAAATGTTACAATTTGAAAGAAATCAAAGTTAAGTAGCTTGTTCACTTGTGTCTGTTATTCCCTTAGAAATGAATGCAAGAACTGTCATTTATCTTTGTTGACGTATTTGTTAGACTTAAATCCAAGGTCTTAACAGTAATATATAAACAGTATCTTGCTAATCTGTTGACCTTTCATTAAAAATATATTCATGCATTTCATAGTAGGAATAATTTGGAGCTACAAATACAAGCCAGGTATATGTATGTGAATGTTTTTCTTTTTGGACAGAAAGTTCAGTAAGCATAGATAAAACAAAATGCCAAAGTTACTATTTTATTCAAATAAAAATTAATGTTATTTTATACCACTTTGAAAATCAGTCAAACCTTAAGTAACCTTAAATGTAACTTCATTTACATTTTAAATAAATGTTGTATTAGCAGAAGTCAATTAATCTCATTAAAATTGTTTGAGTTTTTGAGATGTAGCCCAGCCTGGCCTTTAATATCCTGTGTGGATTCTGATCATCCTTTCTCAGTCTTCCAAGTGCAGGAATTATAAGTGTCGGTCACTAGACCTGCTGTATTCTTAAGTTTTTCGTTGTATGAAATGCTATTCAATTTTGAAGAGATAGCTCCTGTGGTTTTGGAACTTTGTAATATTAAAGATAGGAACTATGTTATAGTTATGTGAGGTAACCAATAAAATGTTGAAATATGAAGATAAGGTATTTAAGATGGCCTTGGTTTTTTTATTACTTGTGGATTTTAGAAAATTTAAATATAATATTGTGTATATGTGCATGTGGGTACATGTGTGTGTTTTAGTGTGGGATTGAGACTAGGGTCTCCCATATGTTGTGCAAACTCTATCTTACAATTTAGACTTATGAAACAGTAGATGTCTGAGCTGAGTCTGTTTAGTTGCTTATTTCATTTGGCAAACAAGGAAAGAATATTGTGAAATAGGGGTGATGGAAACTTTACTCCCAGAGCAATTTTCTACTAGGCACATTAGGATTTAGAGTTTCTTAAACTGCATAATGGCAGGGGGTTGCTAAGTATTTTGACTAGAATGAGGAGAGACTAAGCAGTTGGAAAAGAGGCAAAAAAGAGCCACCTCTTTTTCCTTGATTTTTCATTCTTGTTTTTAGATTTATTTACTTTATGAGTGTTCTGTCTGTGTACTCTGTGTGTGCCTGAAGAGGTCAGAAGAGGGTATAAGATCCCCTGGAATGGGAGTTACAGATGATTGTAAGCCACTTTATGGGTGCTGGGAGCCAAACTTGGGTACTGTGCAAGAGGAACAAGTACTCTAAACCACTGAGCCATCTCTCTACATGGCAGTTTCTTTTTAAAAATTATGACTGTTCATTTCCATCATGAACAAAAAAGACAGTTCCCAATGAGCAGTGGTGGCACATACCTTCAATTCCAGCACTTCGGAGGCAGAGAGTTTGAGGTCAGCCTTGTCTATAAAGTGAGTTCCAGGATAGCCAGGACTACACAGAGAAACCCTGTCTGAAAAACAAAACAAAACAAAGCAGAAAAGATAAGGTTAAATAAGACATAGCTAGTGTCTTAGCAGTAATACAGTACAATTCAAGAGTGAGTATGTGATACTGCCTTTGACAAATGTTTTAAAGTTAATTTTAGAGATAAAATTGATTTCAATAGTTACCTTTCTTGTATCAAACTTTGTTACATAGAGTTATAACCTAGGTTTTATAATTTACTTTTAAAACATCCTTTTCTTTTTGATAATTGTGTTATGTCTGTTGCTTAGAGGAACTTTGTGTCCAAGTTTTATTCCTCCACTACCTTTGGTTTTTTTTTGTGTGTGTGTTTTGCTGCAGGCAGTTTTTCAGGAACTCCAGGCAGTGTAAAATCATCCTCTGGAAGTTCAGTGCAATCTCCTCAGGACTTGTTAAGCTTTCCAGACTCAGATCTGCGGAATGACGGTTATCCTCACTCCCAGCAGTCGTCATCAACCAAAGATGTACATAAAGGAGAGTCTGGAAGCCAGGAGGGGGGAGTAAATAATTTCAGTTGTTTAGTGGCTCACCCTGTGACCTCAACTGTTATTTCACAGCCTAAAAGCTTTGAAAATTCACCTGGAGATTTGGGTAGTTCCAGCCTCCCTACAGCAGGATATAAGCGAGCTCAGACTTGTATAGAAGAAGAAGAAGCTGTAAAAGAAAAGAAACGCAAAGGAAATAAACAAAGTAAACACGGACCTGGCCGACCCAAAGGAAACAAAAATCAAGAAAATGTTTCTCACCTCTCAGTTTCTTCTGCTTCACCAACATCATCTGTTGCATCAGCTGCAGGAAGTGTAACAAGCTCTAGTCTTCAGAAATCTCCTACATTGCTCAGGAATGGAAGTCTGCAGAGTCTTAGTGTTGGCTCATCACCAGTTGGCTCAGGTAGAGATTTGTACCTTGTTTTCCCTTTCATTTCTTCACTATCCTTTCTTCCCCTCGCAAGAAAGTTATGAACAGTTGTTATCAGTGTATTTTGAATTGGTGAGCTACATTTAATTAACATGGCATTTCTAATTTTTATTTTTTTGAGGACAGGAGTTAATAAATAGCCCAGGCTGGCCTGAATCACTCTGTAACCAAGGCTGGCCTCAAACTCTTGCTCATGGATCAGCCTCCTAAGTGCTGGATAATTAACATGACACTTTAATTTTTTTAAAATATATTTGTTTATAAATAAAAGATAGGAGCTCATTAAATGGCCCATATTGTCCTGGATCTCTCTGTAACCCAGAATGGCCTCGGACTCTTGGTCCTTGTGAATCAGCCTTCCAAGTGCTGGAATTGCAGTGGCCTGTTTCCATGACTGGCCAGTTTTCAGGAGGAAATGGCATGGACTGCAGCATATGTATGGAGGCCAGAGGACAGCTTGAGCGGTTGATTCTTTTCTTTCTTCCACTGTGTGAGTCTCAGGTCATCAGACTTGGTGGCTAACATTTATTTAAACCTTTGAGCCATCTCAACTATTTTTTTCATTTCCTAATGAGAAAAGTGAAAGTATCTTATAATCCTGGCAAAACTAATGCCAAATATTTAAGCACCAAATAATCTCATGTGTTATTAAATATAGACTAAATAGCTTATTATTCATCTGGTATTTATTTCCCAATTGTGCTTTTGCTCCACCTGCACATTATGTTTAACACAAAAACAGGATTCACATCTTAAGATATGAACACTTCTCTACTGGCTTTTGGTGTCTTATTTTGAGCTCTTTTGCTAAACTCTTCTTTAATTTTCTTTCTCTATAATTGTACACAAATAGTGTGAATTACTCTGACTTAAAGTTAGTATTTGTTAGGTACATTTCATGTTGAATGATACCTGAATTGTTTTAAATGTATTTAGAGATTTTTTTAACCATTATTTTTATCTGAAATTAGAGTTGATTACATAGATTTGAACGTGGTCCCCACCTTGCTTTTATTTTTGATTTTTGTAATAACTATCCCAGTCTTGTTTAGAACTGACTATCTAGCACACGTAAGCCTGAAATTGGCTGTGAATCAGTTATCCATGTCTTGTTGGTGCTGAGGTTACAGGTGTGCATCACCTTTTGTCATTTTTTTATGACAGTACACATGAATTTATATGTAGTGCTCATGTCACTGGTATGCTTCTATGTAACCTGTAATTGTGTTACAGTTTTAAGTCTTTAAAAAATGCTGGAATTGCATGCTTTATTTTATTTATTTTAATGATTTTTGTTATGTGTATGAGTGTTTGCGTGCCTGGTGGTCTCTGAGGCCAAAAGTATGTGTTGGATCCCTCTGCAACTGGAGTTACAGATGATTGATTGTGAGCTGCTATGTGGGCGCTGGGAACTACTTGAGTCGTATCTATCTCTGGCTGTGTCATTGCTCAGAATATTGAAACCCACAGACATTTGCTAGCCTCTGCCTTAGCTTGCTGGGACTAAAGGTGTGCACTATGCCTTTTTTTTTTTAAGATTTATTGTTACTTTCATTTATGTGTATCTGTGTGGCACATGTATGGGCACCTATGGAAGTCAGAATAGATGAGGGCATTGGATCTCCTGGAGATGAGTTTAACAGGCTGTTGTGAGCTGCCTGGTATAATGGTTGGAAATTGAATCCAGGTACTCTGGAAAAAACACAAAAGCTCTTAAAAGCCATCTCTCTAGCACCAACCCTTAATAGTTTCAAGTTTCATTTGTCTGTTACTTTTCTTTTCCTGTGAATATGAGATAATTGGGTTTCAATAAATCTTGACTGTAAACCTCTCTGCTAGCTTTGGATTTCTGATGGTTGAAATGAGATTTCAGTTAAGAAACACTATTATGGATAAAATCAGTTTTATTAGCCCATAATGAGGGAAGGAAGAAATAGTGTATAAAAGTTAAGTTAAAAGGTTTTCATTATATTTTATATTGTATATTTTATAAATGCAAAATAAAAGAATCTTTGAATGGCTTGTGTATTAACTTCAGTAAGCAGAAGTAAGCAAAAATAACAGTGACCATTCCAAGAAGCATACATATGCAATCCTATATGAAAACACTGTGTTATCTGTTACGTTAGGCCTCACTAAGTGCATTGTTATTTATATCTCAATTAGCAGTAGTTTTATAAAGGGCTGTTGATGTCCCTGTTCCAGAACTGGTAAAACTGAGGTTTTGAGGATAAAATTGCCCGATACAGCCTGGAGTTTTTTGTTTGTTTCTAATAGATTACTTTGGTGCCTGTTGTGGTTTTGTAAACAGCCCCCAATTTAGTGGAATTTGTAGAATTGTTACATTGCTAGCACTATGCTATGTTGGGGGCGGTTTGAAGGTCAGTCCTCAGTCTTGGTGTTACTGACTATTTGGGGGGGTAGTCTTTGTATTCAGTATTTGTCTTTTTTACATGTTTACCAGAATCCCCAGCCCCCTCTCATTAGTTGTTAGTAGCACTCCCTCCATAATAAAAATGTCTCCAGACATTGTTAAATGTCCCCAGGAGGCCAAAATTGCCTCTGGTTCAGAATCACTGTTTCAGGAAGTGGGAAAAATAAATTACAGTGGGAACAAAGTTCTTTAAATATATTGCACATTTGAATAAATGGTTATTATTTATGCTTCCCTTGAGACTGTAAGGGTCTAGCAATCAGCCTTAACCTTTTGCTACAAAAAACAAATTTAAATGCAAGTTTACTCATAAAAATTGGGTTCATACTATTTTAGCAAAAGTTATAATTAAATGAATACTTGACTGAGAATATAAAGCTTAAATTTATTTTTATGGAGGTCTTCACTGAGTTCTGTAATTTTGAAACATAACTGGAAAATATTTGAATTTCAAAGTTACATTTAAATGCTTCTTTGAAACACATGTCTTTAGATTAATGGAATTAAAAAAATAGCTAATCTACAGTTCTCAGAAGATTTTTTTTAAAGCTGTTACAGATTTAGGGGAGATTTTAGGCATGAAAAGTAATGTTCCTTTTAGTGAGCAGAGTTTGTGATATATCAATTGCAGTACAAAGCTTAATTCATTTTTCATCTCTCTTTTATATAATCATAATTATCTAGAAGGAATTCCCTTTATAAGACAGTATAGTTTCAAATCAATAAATTATTTAAAATTTTAATAATGTATATAAATTTAAAGGTGTGTTAAAGCAACCAAATATGTGTTAAAATAGCTGAAATTACAGGGACAGGGATTCTCTATGTAGTTCTATGTAGCTTTGGAATATGTTCTGGAACTCACAGGAATATGTTCTGCCTGCCTCCATATCCCAAGTGCTAAGATTAAAGGCATGCACTACTACTGCCTGGCCATTTTATGCATTTCTAATAAAAGTTTTGTATCTAGAACAGAGTGTTTTTTTTTTTGTTTTTGTTTTTGTTTTTGTTTTTTTACTGATAAATTGGGAGTAAAAAGTCTGCTCTCCAGAAGCTTGGCTAACTGTGTGTGTATTTAGGATGATTATACCTTCCTAAAAGTAATATATTAGGAATTGACAACTGCTGTCGAGTGTGTGCTTTACATTGTGTTAAGCTCTTAAGATGCATTAAATATTATTATCTTGAACAAGAAACTAACATGTAGTTGGTTATTTTATTTACTCTTTTGGCTCTTTTCGGGTCCTGCCACCTAGTTCTGAAATAAATACACACAAGGAGACTGGCTTATTTCTAGCCAGCTTTTCTTAACTTAAATTATCACATCTACTTTTTGTCTTTGCACTTTTACCTTTCTCTATTTTTGTGTATCTTACTTTACTCTTACTGCATGGCTAGCTTTATAGCTGGGTGATTGGTCCCTGATGTCCTACTCTTCTTGTTATCTTGCTCCTCATCTTCCTCTTTTCTCCTTCTATTAATTTTCTCTTACTGCCTACCCTGCCTGCCCTTCCTCCTGACTTGCTATTGGCCGTTCAGCTCTTTATTAGACCAGTCAGGTGTTTAGACAGGCAGTGCAACACAGCTCCACAGAGTTAAACAGATGTAACATAAAAGAATGTAGCACATCTTCGCATCATTAAAACAAATGTTCCAACAGTATAAACAAATAAAACACATCTTAAAATAGTATTCTACAACGCTAACACGTATAGATACTTAGCTTGTGCTGAAACCGAATTCCTGATTTGAGAAAAATTTTGATGTAAAATTCAACAGATAGTATAATGTCAGTCATTCTTTAAGCAAGCAGTGCAATGCATGAGCAAAATTAGACAAATAATGTAACTTTCAGTAATACCCCCATTCTTTAAATTAATTTTAAAAATTAAATTTTCCTAAATTTAAAAATCTTTTTTTTCTTAAATTTTTAAGTTCAGAAATAGTTTATTGGGCTGGAGAGATGGCTCAGCGGTTAAGAGCATTGCCTGCTCTTCCAAAGGTCCTGAGTTCAATTCCCAGCAACCACATGGTGGCTCACAGCCATCTGTTATGAAGTCTGGTGCCCTCTTCTGGCCTGCAGGCATACACACAGAATGTCGTACACATAATAAACAAACAAACAAACAAAGATTTTTTAAAAAAAGAAATCGTTTATTAACCATAAAAGTCATTACCATTTAATCCCAGCGCTTGGGGCCAGAGGCAAGTGAATCTCTGAGTTCTAGGCCAGCTTGGTCCACACAGTGAGTTCAGGGACAGCCAGGGCTGTCTCAGACCCCTTCCTCCTCCCCAGTCACCCCCCATCCCTCCAACAAGTAATGAAGTAGGAAGAAGGTAGGTATGGTGGCACATGCCCTAAATCCCAGGTCTAGGGAGGCTGAGGCAGGTGTAGAATGTCTGTGTGTTTAAGGCTATCCTGGTCTGCATAGAAAGTTCCAGGCCAGCTAAAGGCTGTACAGTTGAGACTGGTCTGAAAAGTTGTTTTTTTTGTTTGTTTTCCTTTAACATCAGGTTGATGAGTTACTAATGGTTTGTTTGTTTATTTATTTATTTATGGGGGCACCGGCTAGATGTGATCAGCTGTCACACTTGTGAGGTTAGGGACTCTGTCTTGTTTGTTCTTGTATCTTCACTGCCAGCACAGTGCTTTTAACATAGCATGAAATACTGTCTTTTAAAAGTGGGTTTTGCACAGTAGTGAGCACTGAATTTATTTCATAGGGAAATCGTATATGTGTCACTGTACATGCCCTTCAAGTGCTTACAGTTAAGCTGTAATACAAATCATTTCATTGTAAAGTTTTGTATCACACTGGAAAAGAGCAGAGAGAAATTAAGTAAGCTGTACTTTGGAGTAAGAAGAAAAGTAGCTTTACATTATTTGCAGAAAAGGAAGTAAATACATATTTAAGGGATAAATCCAATAGGAAAAAGAGGCTTGTGTTTGTGTTACAGTTGGGGGTGGATGGACTTACTGAGGGTGAGTACCAGGGTTAAGAAATAGGACATTCTGGACTTAGTCGATAATTTATCATTTCACAATCTCATAGAAAAAAGAATTGCCTCATTCAGTCTATAGTAACAGTAATGTCTTATGTTTGAGTTTCTAAAGAACATCTCAGGTACTCTGGTTTAATCCAGGCAGGACAGTTGCTGTTGTTGTTAGTATTGTTATTTTACTTGATTTTGTTTGTCTTAGCCAAGGAGCTCTTGGAACTGGAGATCCTCTTGTTTAAGTGCTAGGATGTGCCACCATGCCTGTCTTAATACTAAGACTCTGATTCATTACTTTCTGTAAATAAACTTTTAGGTAATGAGCGCTCAGGTAGCTTTATGCCCCACTCCCAACTTTATTTTATGTGTGTCAGTGTTTTGTCTGCATGTTGGTGTGTGTGTGTGTGTGTGTGTGTGTGTACCACATGCATGCATGTGCCCACATAAGACAGAAGAGGGCATAGGATGCCCTGGAACTACAGTTAGAGAAAGTTGTGAGCTGTCATGTTAGTGCTTGGAACTGTGCTCAAGTGCACTCTGTGAGGACAGTGAGTGTTCTTAACCCCCGAGTTTTCTCTCTAGCTCTGGAACCTGACCTTTTGAAACATTGAATATTAGTGTTTAGAAAATCCAAACCTTGTACTTATGACATTTTATGGTCTCGTGATTTAGGGTGCTGGATAGATGATCTGCTCAATGGATCAAGTATTTACTTGGAACTCTAAGGAACAGAGTTCAGATGACTATAATGCTAAGTAAAGCAGCATGTGGTAGCGTGCATCTGTAATTCCAGTTCACCTTTGGCAGGCCGGGGTGGAGGGTGGGGGGACCCAGGAATCCCCAGTTTTCATGCCAGATAACCTCATCTACCCAGCAGTGGAAAACTAGGGACCCTGCCTGAATCAAGATGGAAGGTTATTCCGTGATCTTCACACGTGTGTCTTTACTCACACACACACACAAACATGCATATACACATCATATATACACATTGAAAAGGAGAAGAATACAGATGAGATCATTTAGCAGATAAAGACGCTTGTCACGCAAGCCTGGTAAACCTATATTTGATCCTGGCACTAATGCAGAGGTGGGTAAAGAACTCCACAAAATGATCCTACATGCTCACATAAAAATGGCATGGTGCATCCACACCTAAATGTAGCAAGAGGTTGATGGTTTTGCATTGTTTGATGGAGCATATCATGTTTTCAAAATATACAGCTCCCTAGTTTTAAAAACAGAAGCCTCAAATCATTAATACTGACATACCGTTTGTAAAACAGATTTGGAAATCTGTTTCAGTGCCAAAATTCTGTAGTGGTGATAAATGCGACTACAGAATGAGATTGTGGAAAGACACGAATTCACGAATTTGGTAGTGATAAAGTCAGAGAGAGGCAAGTTCTTGAAATTGACCACTCAGGAGTGAAGACCCCCATCCACTTGAGTTTCTACCAAAATAAAAGATTGCCAATGATCAGAGATTTCTTTCTAAATTGTTCTTTATATAATGCTTGACAAAAAGCTAAGAAGCTTATTTTAGCATACTTTCAGGTTACAGACTTAGGACTGTGAAGAAGTTAAGATGGGAGCTTTTTGATCTCTAGTTAGAACAGAGAAAAATCAATGTATACTTGGTGCTTGTGTTTAGCTTGGTGTCTCTACCTCACACACAGTTTAGGACTCCTTGTCTAGAAAATTGTGATATTCAAAGTGAACTGGGTCTTCTCACATGACTTAGACAATCCCACAGGCCTACCAAATACAGACAGTACTATTGAGATTCTTTCTGGGTGTTTCTAACTTAGTCAGTTGGGCATAACAAAGCCATTACTTCTCAGATACTTGTTATGAACATTGATGTGTAAACCCTACCCTTTCTTCTTCTTTATACATACACGTATGTATTCTTGGACTAGCCTATTGATAATTGTGAGAATTAGGTTTAATTTTCCTGTTCCTAATATAGCAAATACTATTTTATAATTTTTGTCTGTTTTGTCTTCTCAAATGGACTTTGTCATGAATTCCCCTTTCCCCCTTATCCACAGAAATTTCCATGCAGTATCGGCATGATGGAGCTTGTCCAACAACTAGTAAGTTGTCCAACTGGGTTAGTAACCTGGGCTTTCTGACTCTTAGTTCAGTGCCTTGTAATACCACCTTTGAAGATCTAAATATTATTTTTCAAAGTGCATTAGGTTTTTATTGTGTAGATTTTTTGTCTTATGAAGATGTCTTTATATACTTTGTCTTGTGTTTAGGATCTGTATTATAGCCAAATATCGCAAACTTTAATTATTATTGGTCTTTTACTATAGTATTTATGTTGCAAAATTGTGACTTCTGCCCTTGGTGACAATGTCATTTTCAGTATTTGGGTGCCATTAGCCTTTATGTAGATATGTTTTCAGTATTTGTATATTAGTATTAGGTAGCTCTATGTTTGGACTTCTGTATGTGTTGAAACTTAACAGTGAAGTTTAAGAAGTGAAAATAAATGTTTGGTAAGATTAGAAGATGTAATGAGATTTTGTTTTATATCTTGTTGATTATCCTGTAAGTCTGATTGTTAACATCCTGTAATACTCAATTTTAGTGTGATACTATGTAGATGAATAGAGATAATATGTAGGTAGATGTCTTTTTTAAAGGAATTCTCAAAAACATATTAAGGAAAGGGTCACCATTGTGACAGTACACCTACCTATTATCTCAGGTTACTAGGCAGTATACTAGTGAATGAAATGTAGCCTTTAGGGAGTTATGCTTTGGAAAAAGAATAAAGCTTTCAGTTTTAATAATTCAAGCAATAACACTGAGATTTTGTTAAACTGAGTTTATGCCTATGTATTTCTTTTGTGTGTTTGAGAATTATCTTAACCTGACGTCCTTTTTTCCTTACTTAAAAGCTTTCTCAGAGTTGCTGAATGCAATACACAATGGTAAGTTTTGTTAGAATCTTCTCTGGAAGTTCATTTATCACAAAAGTTGTCTTTTGTCAAGAAGCCCAATTGAAAGTTAGGACAGTCTGATGAGTAGATCTGGTCTAGTGTTCCAGTGAGCTTGTTAATTGTTTGACACTTTAGTAAAAACATGGTATGGTAGACTGCCTACAGAAGGAGGGATAGATAGGTTAGTTAAGTTCTTCAGTCTGGCTTTTATTGTCTCTTCTGTGCTTCTGAAAGTTTTCTGTTTGCAAATAATCTGCTTCCGTGATCTTTCTTACTAATGAATTTGTAATTAGTATATACAAGAGGAATTTTTTGCTTTTAACTTCAATATGGAAAGTGATTTTCGTTTTTTCAGATCTTTAATTTTAATACTCTTATATTTATTTCATGTAGTAAATAAGTGGAAGATAGTATTTTAAATTGTGGACTGTTTTCACAATGGTATTGCATCTTCTGCCGCTTTGAATTCTAAGTCAGCATATAAGGCAAATTCTGTCACTTTTCACTCTAACAATATAATTATAGTGATGGTCATTATTGCAGAATGTCCGAGGATTTCTTCAGTTTCCCCAAGAACTTTCTGTAATTCTTTTGTATTCAAAAATTTTTAAATTACGCACGTGTGTGTGTGTGTGTGTGTATTCTGAAGAATCCATTTTCTTCTTGTGCTACAAGTTCCCTGGATTAAATCAGGTTGTTAGGTTTGGTGGTGAGTGTTTTTACCTGCTAAGTCATCTTGCTGGCCCTGAAAATTTCTCTAGTATGATGTCATCTTTATTGATGTTCTTTTCAGTTATTAATTGAGCTCATTTACTTGATACTATGATTTCAAGCAATTTTCTAGTACATTTTCTTTAACTTGGAATTTGTTCATGTAACAGATTGGCATTATATAAAGGTTATAATGTCAGATGTTTACAGAACACAGTAAACAAGAGACAAGTGGTATAATGAGCAGATCTAGATCTAAGTGAGCCTCATTGCTTTGAGGGTAGAGGTGGTCAATGTGGGAAACTCAGAAGTGTTGCTTATGAACAAAAGTGTTTATTTACAGGGTTTGTGCAGTGCTGGGGATTGAGCCAGAGCTTTGTGCTTGTAGAGAAGTGTTCTGCCATGGAATTGTATTCGCTCTTAGTTTAACTTTCACTTTCCTACTAAGCCTGTACATGTGCTGATGTAGGGAATGAACAATTGTAGACAATAGAAATAGTAATGATAGGAAAAAGGATGGAAAGCTTTTCTTGAGAATAAGTTCAATGTTTAAACACTTGACAGGAAGACCTTTGATTCCACTGTGCACTGAGGAAACACTGGGCTGAATTATTAATTCAATGGGGAAACTTTTTTTGTTCCTCAGCAGGTAAATAAATGTCATCAGGTTATTATAAATGTGAACTTTCTTTAAAATTTGGGGTTTTAGTAGTTTGAGGTTTGAGAAAATTCTTGCTTGTGTTTCCTTCACCCTGCATTACAAAGAAAAGAAATGAATGGCCCTTTTTGGGGGGTTATAAAGGCAAATGAAGGGTTGTTTCCTATAAATATTTTGTCTGATGATTTTTCTTTTTTCCAAATATAGATTTTTTTCTCTCTTAAAAATGTTCTTTAAGCCTTATAGATTTTTTTAAGGTGCCTATCAATGGAGTGACTTGAAGTTTTGTTTTTTGTATATTAAGTACTTGGCATATAACTATTTATAGTATTTTTGTATCTTTTCATTTGGATAAGGATAGTACTAAACATCTTATTACTCTTTTTTCTACACAACCCCTTTTGATTGTTCCCCCTCTTTATTTACATATTTCTATCTATCTATCTATCTATCTATCTATCTATCTATCTATCTATCTAT
>LOEQ01006693.1:44371-54404 GCA_001685075.1 Bramus lutescens | reverse complement strand
TCTTTCTTTCTTTCTTTCTTTCTTTCAGCAGGGTCTCACTTAGTCTATGTAGCTAAGAATGATCTTGATACTATAATCCTGCTTCTACCTTCCAAATGCTGGAATTATAGTTATGGGGCTGTTTATCTTGTTTCTGTTTTCATTATCTCTAATGTTTATTATTTCCTTCTTTATGTGTCCTTTTTGGGGGTGGGTATTTCGAGACAGAATTTTTCTGTGTAACAGCCCTAGCTGTCTTGGAACTCAATTTATCGACCAGGCTGGATTAAAAAAAAAAAAACAAACAACAACACAAAATAAATAAATAAAAAAGAAAGAAAAAACCAGGCTGGCCTCATTCAGAGATCTGCCTGCCTCTTCCTCCTGAGTGCTGGGATTAAAGGCGTGTAACTATCACTGCCTGGCTGCTTCCTTCTTTATGATGCTTTCTGCATATGTCTTATCGTGTAAGGTGTATTAAATAAAAAATTTTTCGCTCACATTTTTCTAGATAGGTAGGGAGTGAACATGGGTGCTCTGATTTACTGTAGCACGAATATTAAAAACCCAGAGTCAGATATTGGGGTTCAGTTAGAAAAGCAAAGCATCCAAGCCACTAGAGAAGTTTTACCATACTAAAGCTGGTTGGCTGACCACAGCCTAAGCCTCCTAAACAGACTGAGCCTCTCTCCCCTCTTGTGGTGGTATTAAAGGTGTGACTCCCCAGTATTGGGATTAAAGGTGAGAGCCACAACCACCTGGATTTGTTTCTACATTAATCTTGTGTAGCCCAGAATGGCATTGAACTCACAGAGATCCATCTGCCTCTGTCTCCCAAATCCTTGGATTAAAAGTGTGTGCCACCACTGTCTGACCTCTAATGGCTTAGCTTTCTTCTTCTGATAGTCAAGCTTTACTTATTAAAGCTTAAATAAAATAAAATATCACTATAATTTACAGAATGGAATCAGCACCTAAACTCCTTTAGTTTTTACATGGACAACATATCATTGGTACAAGAATCTGTAAAACACAGAACTGTCTTCCTCAAGACTCTTAGCTCTCCTTCCTCCATTTGATAAATACACATTAAGTTCTTTCCTTGTAGAAGATTATTGTTAGTTTTGTTGGGAAAATGCATAGTATAAATGGATCCTGCCTTTAGGGAATACACTCTAAACAAGAGGTAAATATGTTTATAATAACATTTTCAAGAAATATAGTTAAAATTTTATGATTTGCAATACAGAAGAGTTTTAATGGAAAATTACCTTTGAAGGAAAAACATGTACTGAGAATGTAGCATTGGACCTGTTTGCTTGAGAGTGTATAGGGTCAGCTATCTGGTGTAGGCGTCAGGGCCTGATCAGCACAAGTAGTCTGTCCCGCCCAAGTGTTACTTTCCTGTTGGCTTTGATAAAACCCCATAACCTAAAGCAGCTTAGGGAAGGAAATGGGTTATTTAAAACACCATAACCGAAAACAACTTAGGGGAAGGAAATGCTTATTTCAGCTAAGGAGAACTTAGTCACACGCTATCATCCAGGAAAGTCAGAGTTGGCACTCAAGACTGGAATTTTGAGGCAAGAACTGATGCAGAGACCATGAAGAAGCGCTGTTTACTTACTGACTTGCTCAGCCTACTTTTTATAGTACCTAGGACTATCAGTTCAGGGATACCACCACCTGCAGTGAGCTGGGCCTTTCCACATTAATTGTCAGTCAAGAAAATGCACCATAGGCTTGCCCATAGGCCAGTCAGGTAGGAGCATTTTCTCAACTGAAGTTTTCTCTGCCCAGATGACTCTAGTTTTATTCAAGTTGACAAGCTAACCAGGACACAGTCTGTGCAAGGTGACAGTAATAACTGATACTTGATTCAGAACATAAATAAAATAATAACCTTAGCTTTTAGGTCAGTAAGACTAAAGTAGTTGGTGTTTTGAGTTGGGAAAAGCATATAGTACACCTATTATCTAGGGAGGTACATTGATGATTGTATATAAGACTTGAAGAAGTTAGTACTGAGACTGACACCAAATAGAACTTTGTTATAATATGGGGACCCAAAGAGGTATGTGATAGTCAGCATACTCCCCCACCCTCCTGTCGAAGACCTGTTCCAGGGTAGGAGCATGTGGGTTAGAATTATTAAGCAAAAGGAATAGAGATTTAAGAGAAATAAGAGATAGAACATCATGAGGAGGGAAATTCAGTGAATACTGAACCCTGAATCCTTCCTCATTTACTTTCCACACGCTTATGTACTTCACTCCTAAAGGGGAGGGGGAGGCAACAGAGTGCATTAACATGATGTAAGTAAATAGACTTGAATTCTCCAACCTTTGGTCCAGGTGGAGCAGTCTTCCTCTATATCCAAAATACTAATTAACCACACCTTAGGTCAGAATCTCTTGTTTGTAGACATACCTCTTGTCAGTAACTTTGAAAGAGCAAAAATAAACTTACACTCCACCCCCGAAAAGAGAGAGAGAAACTTGTGGTTTTTAGTGAATTAAGTAGCAGTGTCTAGGGGATGGAAGGCATTAATTTACCAGTATTTAGCCCATACAAAGCAGTAACACTTGGGCACAAAAGAATTGTAGTTAGTTCATATAGGGAAACTCTTGGTTGTAATTGAAAAGTGCTGATAGAACAAAGACATTGGATTAATTTTTATTTTACTTGCTTTGGAATTGTTTGTTTTTGTTTTTAAAGAGAAGAATTACCTGTTTCCCAGGCTGGTCTTGGATTCCTAGGCTCTAGTTAACCCTACCTTAGGCTCACGAGTGCTGGAACTACAGTTTTGTGCCCTACTGTGGTCTTTGTTGTCTAGTTCGTGTTAACAGTGGTGACATCTTAGTACTGAAAGGGAAACTTGTAGAGAAAAGAAGGATAAAGGTTTAAGACAGGCTGTTTGATTAGAAGAGAGGCAAGTAGAGATACTAGAGCTGAAAACGATGAGCATTCAGAGCAACATAACTTAGCTTTCAGATTATCCTCTATAGTTGCTTTTTGTTTTGTTGTTGTTGTTTTGTGTGTGTGTGTATCAGCCCTGGCTTTCCTGAAACTCAGTCTGAACTTGGACTCACTGAGATCCACCTGCCTCGCCCAAGTGTTGAGATTAAAGGTGTGCACCAGCACTTCCTGGCCCTCTTTAGTTTTTCTTTAAAATTTTAAAATAATGAATTTTATTGTGAAATTTTCATAAATCCTTAAATCAATACAAAGTAAAGGCAAAAATAGGGGTCAAGTCATAGGGAGTGGGGGTGACCATAGTGGCCCAAGTGGAGTCTCAGCACTGGGCTGAAGGGGAGTTAACTGCATGCACAGGTGCTCTTGTTGATCCTGCCTAGTTCTCCTGCCCTGCCCTGCTTTTGTCTTCCCCTCTGGTTTCATGTCATGTGTCTTCTCTTATGCTCTTGTCCTCTTCTCTAGTTTTCATTATTTTTCATGTTTATGTATTTGTGCCTATTGTATGCCCACCCATGTAAGGAGGTTAGAGGACAACTTGCAGTGGGAATGGATTCCTCCTGCTTCATAGATTCATGGGATTGAATTTAGGTTGTCATCATAGCAAGCAACCACCTTAACCTAAAGAAAACATTTGTGGCCTTGCCTACAGTTTCAGAGGGCGAGTCCGTGACCATCAAGGCAGGGAGCAGGCAGTAGGTAGGCAGGCATGGTATTGGGGCAGTAGCTATGAGCTTATATCCTGAAACAAAACCAGGAAGCAGAGAGAAGTGAGGGGAGGGGAGGGAGAAAAGGGGGGACATGACGAGAAACACAGAGACAGGTATGGGGGTTGCTAGCTAGGTAGCTGATTAGGAATGACGTGGGCTTTTAAAACATCAAAGCCTAACCCCAGTGACACACCTCCTCCAAGATCATACCTCCTAATCCTATCCAAATGGATTCCACCAACTGGGGGGAACATGCATTCATACATAGGAGCTTATGGGGGTCAGTCTTGTTCAAACCACCATAGCCATCTTGCTAGCAAGGGGCCTCTAGTTTTTTTAAAAAAAATCTGTATCATCTTTGACTAATGAATGCTTAAATTAGTAGAAATCTTAAGAATCGATCCCCCCCTCCCCCCCCAGAAGAAGCTTGTTGCTTTCCTCAGACTTGTTTATTACCTTCAGTCAGGTTCAGAATAGCTGCCCTTCTTTAAGTGTCCCTCAGGTAGTGCTTTGCCAGTGAGCCAGAGCAATAAATTAGCGTATGTGGGACATTTTGCTTACCCAACTGAAGTGTGGTAGACACTAGCACTCCTTTGCTCTTGGATTCTTGCCTGCAGTACTTTTGTTCTATAGTAAGGGTTCTTGGCACTCTTAAATTGTCCTGTTTGGAGCTCCACACCTAAATCAATTATGAGATTATTTCTTCTAATCATATTTTGTGCTTAATTAAATCCACGTAGATAAACTTTCCTTTCCAACTTATTATTTTTCAAGATCTATCTTACACTTGTGTATCTGTGTTCATTCAAGACCTTATATTTCTCCCACGGATTGTTATAATACTTGTTTCATTAATATATCTAGAATTGATCATGTGGCCAGACTTGAGTTGGTACCTCACATAATAGTAGAGAAGAATGAATGCCTTTAATCACCTGATAAAGCATAACTATAATGAATGCCAAGTGTTGTCTTATTTCTCCTTAAGGGTAAACAAAGTTAATATTGAAACATGCTTGCTTAGCTAGTTCAATATCAGACAGGTAGGTCATGTTGGAAGAATATCATATTCACAGTATTCTTTTTGTGTAATTTATTTCTTTGCATACTGTCAGATTAATGTCTAGTTTTGTATTTGTGGAATCTATACCCTAATCACTTTGACTAAACTTGAAGTTAGAGATAATGTCTTTTGGTAAGCTGTTTTTGTATAGATGGCTCAGTAACCCCAGTATAGAGAATCAGTTCTGCTTTGCTTCCTGGATGAGAGAATTCACACCTTTCTTCAGTCTTGGGTATAATCTTTCAATTATATTCTAATATTGCTGTTTAAAAATTTCCATTTTATGGATTTTTAAAAACATTTTAGTTAGGCTCATATTTTTCATGTTTCCTTTTATTCTAAATATGCAACATGCCCCCGCCCCCTTTTGTTGACTCTCTTTAACTTTGTATAATGGATTGTTTCACCTGAGGTTGAGTAAAGAATTTCAGTGAGCATGTTTTTTCAATTTTTTTTCTTGTGTAGCCCAGGCTAGCCTCAAACTCGTGATCCTCCAGCCTCTGCCTCCTTCAGCAAATCCTACTGGCGTGCACCACCACAACTGGCATTTTTCAAATTTTAACATTCTTTGTAGTGTCTCTTAAAATGGACCTTGTTTGACTATATTTTTCTTTTATTAAATCTGCAGTTTTTTTCCCATATGTAAAAGTATTTTAAAATTTCTAAAGTCTCAAACTTAGAGGAAGCATTAAGAGAGCTTTAGTTTTATAAAGCACTGGAGAAGAAATTGTACTCTATCTGCCCTGAATGTGCATTCTTACAAAAAGGGCAGGAAGTTTGTGCTGCTGTTTTTATCATCCAATCTTTCTGATGTCTGTCTCTGTAATTTTGAAGAACACAGGTATATTAGTCAGGGTTCTCTAGATAAACAGAACTGATAAGAATATTATATACAACTGGGATTTACTAGTGTGCTTTACAAGTTATGGTCTGACTATGCCAGTGATGACTATATCCCAATGGAATATGGATATCTGAGGGTCCAGTAATTGTTGAATTCAAGAGTCTGGTTGTCTCAATTGTCCTTCAATGTATACCAGAATCCTAGAGAAGTGGGCTCTAATGTCAGTGAAGAATGGGCTTGCCCGTGAGAGTGAGAAGCTGGCAGAGAGCAAGTGCTTCCTCCTTTACATGGGTTGTCATCAGAGATTGTGGCACAGATTTAAAATGGATCTTCCCACCTAAAAAGATCTGGATTTAGGGTGGTGGGTCTTCCCATCTCAAATGGTTTAATTAAGAACAAATCTCTGTGGGCTAGAGAGATGACTCACTGGTTAAAAACACTGGTTATTCTTCCAGAGATCCTGAGTTCAATTCCCAGCAACCGCATGGTGGCTCACAACCATCTGTAATGAGATCTGGTGCCCTCTTCTGGCCTGCAGGAATACATGCAGTCAGAATACTGCATACATAATAAATAAATAAATCTTTTAAAAATACTGTTTTTAGACTCATATGCTAGTGTCCTTTGAAATTACCTGGTGCGAGTGAGAAGGAAACACAGAACTCACAACAGACCCGCTTAGGTGTTTATTAGAGGGGGTTGTGTACAGTCCTGGGGAAGTCAGTGTGCGGAGAGAGAGTGAGGGAGATGTTGTATCCAGCCTTTTAAAGCTGCCCAGTGGATGTGGTTGTGTTCCCAATCACTTGGATCTTAATTCCAGATGTAGTCAAGTTGACAACCAAGAACAACCATCAGAATGGGCTCCTTACTTTAGGGCTCTCCCCTACCATTGTTAGATTCAAGTTTTCTTTTTGAGAAACACAGTAGAAACAACCTTTTCATTGTATAGTATAAAATCAGCTTTTTTTTTTTACTAATGCAAAGTGTTTCTTTTTCCCTTTATGATGAGTAGTTTGTAGAATTAAGATATGAGATGATGTGAAAGCCATTTATTATTATTATTTCAGTTTCTGTTATTCAAGATTCTTAAATTGTTTCTGTGTTGCCTTTAACCTCATTCCGTATCCCTGTAATTTGAATGCTTGTTCTCTTTCCTGAGCCCCTCTCTCTCTGCCTCCCTCCCTCCCTCCCGCTCGCCCGCCCGCATGTGTCCATCTTTCCATCTCCTGCTTCTTTTATGGTACTGCAGATATCATCCGTTATTGCTGCCTTACAGATTAGTACACATTTAACAGCTTAAAGGACAAACATTAGTTTTTCTTTCTTTTCTTTTTCTCTGCTTTATTCATATGAAAGAAATTTGGGTTCAAGTCTTTTTTTTGTTTTGTTTTTGTTTTCTATTTAGACTTGACATGACTGAGATTAGGGTGTTGTTCACTAGTTTTTCAGGGGACTCTAGAGAGAGCCACATCCAGCTCCTCCTAGTTCCTTCCTACGTCTTAGCACTGAAGTTCACCTAGAGCACCAGCCATGGCTGACAGGCTTTTAAAATTGGTTTTGCATCTTCTGTGTTTTAGAGCTAGGGCCTTAACAGGGATAAAGCTATAAAATTCTAAACTTATAAGGCATACAAGTTAATCGTCATTCACTTTTATAAAGAGTCAACTACCTATCAAAGTTAAGCATAAACAACTAGAAACAAACATTTGTCTAGTCTAGATATACCTAACAGATAATGATCCTCAAACACTTCAGAGATCTGAGAAAAGGTGAATTGAATTCTCAGACCTTCTCTAACTTTCCTTTCTGAAGAATATCTGTTACTATTGTCGTGATGAAACACCATGACCCATAGCAAGATGGGAAGGAAAGGGTTTATTTAGTTTACACTTCCACATCATTGTCCATCACTGAAGGAAGTCAGGACAGAAGCTCAAACAGTGCTGGCTGGAACCTTGATGCAGAGGCCTTAGAGGGATTCTTTAAAATCCTTCTTCCCATTACAATAATTTCATGCCCATCTCATACCCCTACCCCAATCCTTAATGGGAAAGTGTTGCTCCTTTATTTTTCTCTTTCAAAAATTTTTTTCCTCTTACATCAGCCACAAAAGTTGGTCTTTTATTCTTCATCTCTGCTCCCCCCCCTTGCAGTAGAGGTAATTGAATCCTGGGCTTTATATATCTGTGGAGGCGATTGGTCCTGTGTCTTGGTTTATTCCCGTTTGTTTCGTTTTGTTTGTTTGTTTTCGCCTTTTTTACTTTATTTTGCTGTAGGGTGTGTCACTAAGTTGTCCAAGCAGCCTTGAGCTTGCTGTATAATCCAGGCTGACTTAATTTCTGGTGCCTTATCCTCTTGAGTAGTCCCATGCTACCACGCTAGGATCTTTAGGATTTTTCTGTTTACTTGATTTTGTTTTTTTGAGATAGGGTTTCATATAGCATAAGGTGACTGAGGATGATGCATGACCTGGCTCCTCCTTGGTCATTCACAGCATGCATCAGATGAGTTTTGTTTGCCATTTCTGTCTTCTGTGGTTCTTGGAGGGCTGGCAGAATTTATGTGTCTGCTTATCTGTATCATCCTAGGATTTGTTTCTTAACATCTCTTAATTTTGGATTGTGAATTCATTGTAGCTAGGATTAAGGTATCCCCTCAGAAGGGATTTTTGCACATCTTTATCAGTTCAGACCCCAAACCTGTTTGACAGTAAGGCTTTTCTTTAGAGCAGACTTTTTTTTTTACCACCACTTTACAAATTATGAAACAAATTATGCAGGATTCTCTCTTTCTCCACTGTAGCAAGCTTTCTTGCCAGACTATCCTTGGATCACCAGCCGCCAAATAATAACACAGATACTTATTATTAATTTTGTATGTTTGGCCCTTAGTTTAAGCTTGTCCCCAACTAGCTCTTATAACTCAACTTAATTTGTTTCTATTGATCTATGTTCTGCCATGTGGCTTTTACCTTTCCTCAGTACTTCACGTCTGACTTGCTCCAAGGCTGCTGGCAAAATCTCCACTCCTAGATTCCTTTCGAGTTTTATCTCTTTTTCAGGAAGTCCCACTTATTCTCTCCTGCCTAGCGGTTGGCCATTCAACTCTTTATTAAAAGGCAGAGACAAATCTTTCCAGTGTACAAAAAGATTATCCCATAATATCCCACCCCCCAGACAGGGTTTGTTTGTTTGCTTGTTTGTTTGTTTTTGTTGCCCTGGCTGCCCTAGAACTTGCTCAGTGGACCGGGTAGGCCTTGAAGTCAGAGATCCACCTCCCTGTGTCTCCCAGGTACTGGGATAAAAGGTATGTACCACCACGCCTGGTTAAGGCAGGATTTTTGTGTGGTGATCCTTGGTTTTGAGGGGTGATCTCCCTTTCACTGTTAGTGTGTCCCTTTGCAAGCCTAAGCCACATGAACAGTGTCATCCTTTTCAACCTCCTGTTCTTTAGAGGCTCAAGGTCTCGCCTTTTTCTTGTTGGCTTCAAAACCAAAGGAGTTACTAGTACAGGATGAGTCTTCTAGGGCAGAGAGCAGGCTTTATGTTTTTCTTGTTTTGTTTTGTTTGTTTTTCGAGACAGGGTTTCTCTGTGTAGCTTTGGAGCCTGTCCTGGAACTTGCTTAGTAGACCACGCAGGATTTAAACTCGGAGATCTACCTGCCTCTGCCTCCTGAGTGCTGGGATTAAAGGCATGTGCCACCACTGCCTAGCTCATTTTTAGGTAACTTTGACTAGGAGGGTTTATTAGTTATCTACTTTACCTTATTTCTAGAAACAGAAATTCTTCCAATGATTCTTTTTTTATTTTTATTGTTTTAAAACACATTATCCTGGTTTCTGCAGCTGCCATCTCACTTAGGATAACTTTCACGTTGTCAAGTCAGTGAATGTTTGTTTTTGGTAAAGAATTATTGTTGGAAGCAGTGTATTTGTTTTTTTCTTTTCTTTGACATTCAGCTTGCCATAACTTGGCTGCACTCTTGACTTCGACTTCTTGTGGCTTTTCTTTGTCCTAGTTCAGTGCTTAAATTCAATAAACCTCTGTTTTCCCCTATTATTCCCACTGAATAAAATATTACTTAATGATCTAATTCTACTTTTTAATTCTACTTTTAGGTCTTTGTCCACACGATAGCCATAGTGATTTGTTTTTTGTATACGTTTAAACATTGTTTCATCAAGCCACTCATGGTTTAGTATGTATGTGTATTATATGTACACATATATGTTTATGTGTGTATACACACAAATATCTCCAGTATCATCCATTGGGGTGAAATTGAGGCATTTCTCTCTAGTTCCATCTTTGAGCTTCTTGTTTATATATTCATTATAAACAAACCAGCTGATTTTTTTTCCTTTTCTTTTTCTTTTCTTTGGAGACATGGTTTTTCTGTAGCTTTGGATCCTGTCCTGGAACTCATTCTGTAGACCAGGCTGGCCTTGAACTCACAGAGATCCT
>LOEQ01006693.1:4427-21514 GCA_001685075.1 Bramus lutescens | reverse complement strand
CCTTCCTTCCTTCCTTCCTTCCTTCCTTCCTTCCTTCCTTCCTTCCTTTTTGCTAGAAATGCTCCAGCTTTTTAAAAATGTTTTTCAAGAGATTTGTTCTGAAATTATTATGCTTTGATTTTAGTAATGAAACAGAGGAGTAAGTGTACTTCATAAATTTTGTGATTCTGTCAAATCTGACAATTATTTAGGGTAATAAAAGCTTTCTGTTAGCAACAGTATTTTGTATACAAGAGATTTGTTTCCAAAATGGCACATCTTAAGGTTCTGATATTCTTAGAAAGTGGGGGCCTATATACATCAAAGAAGGCATTTTTATTACATTGGGTTATGCAACACTTTGGCCAGCCTCCTTAACTTCCTCTGTTTAAGGGTTCATTCTTCCTTATTTGGCTCAGGTCCCAGTAAGAGGCCTTCATATTTGTGGTTAGCAACATGAATGAATCACAAACTGTGGAGGAGCTCTTCAGTTAGTAGAATTGGCTTCCTTCCAAAAAGACAATGCCATATATGGGGTCAGGGCAAACCTATGATTGGTTGAGCTCTGCATTGTATAGAAAACATTCTTGTAATGCCTGTTTGCTTTCTTTTAAAACAAAAACAAAACGAAACACCACAAGCAGCAGGCTTCCAAGTGTACCAGAATAGGAAGTAACAAAGCGCTGTGCAGGTTTTTCTGACGGTAGAGTTAAGCAATAGCAACATGACTTTGAGCAGTTAAAATACTAGAAGTTGAACCTTTGACTTATGCAGTCCGCTTGTAATGTAGGAAAGGCAGCATTTGTTAAACATCCGTTGTCTACCTGCCTGATTTTCTAAATGGTTTAATGAGATTAAAGAATTAGTTCTAAGTTCACAGGGTTATCATACTACTAGGTTTAGATTCACTCCTTAAAAAATACTGTAGTTTTCAAAAATTGACAGATGTCAAAACAGTGTTTTCTTTGCCGAAGGTTAGCCATTTCTGCTTGTATCTAGGATGGAGACTACTGCTGAGACTGTTGGCGGCAACCCTCTAGCTATTCCAGTCTGGCTCAGTAACCACTGTGCTTCTATCTGTGCAGGCGAACGCCCTTTCTGGACCTTCTCTTAGCCAGGTGCCAGCTCATCTGTATGGCAGTAGATTAAATTCAAATCCACCCATGGCCGTTCTCATAGCACAGTCTGAAAGCAACCAAACAGGTAAAGCCCTCCCCGTGCACACTTTCTCTGTTAGTTCATTTTCTTAAAACAAAAAATAGAGAAAGAAAGAAAACCAGCTAGGGATTGCATTTTTATTTTGCTTTTCTTTTTTTAGAAACCAAAAGAACCACAGTTTGAAATAAGTAGATGCCATGCTGTGTCTGATGTGGTTTTTTTCTGTCTGAAATGTAGTTTGACCTGAGCCGTGAGCAGGCAGGAGTGACAGTGTCTCCTGTGACTTTAGTGACAGATGCTTTCAGTCATCCATTCTATGCAGTGCAAGGAACACAACATTGGTGTTTGCCGTGAATAGCCCAAGCCTTTATTTGCATAATTCATGAAAATAAATTACACAAACTTGGTTTTAAAAAATATCCTGTTAGAGGGTTTCTACAGTGTTTAGTAATCCAGTTGATATTTGTAGTGTTTGCCTCTTGTATTGCTTTAATTACCTCTGCATTTACTTTGTTTCATTCCATTTTTAAGGGTTTTTTGGCATGTCCTAGTCTGCCTGGGGAGGGAATGGCTCTATCAGTTCACAAGAATGGATCACTCACCATGTCTTTACCCTTCAAGGGTCAGTGGCTACCTGACTTAGAGTAAGGGGTGGAGGGAACATGAAAGATGCCAGAGAGACTCTAAAAAACTCTGCAGGTAGAATGAAAGCTACTTGGGAGATGAAGATCTCTTCTATATCAGCAATATTTATCAAGGGTTAAAATCATTTTAATAAAGGTTCTTAGGGTGTTGGGTGTTTTTGTCAATTTAGATATATGTTACATTTATTTTATTCTTATGAAGAGTCACTTAATATTAGTCTTGGCATATATGGTGCTGTAGAAATGTATTTTGTGACTTTGTTCGGGATACGAGGTGTTAAAAAATGCAACGCGTAAGGATTTGCTGTGATAAGCATACAGATTAGCTCTCTACAGCTGTGATTCATTACTTTAACCATAGAAATTAAAAGTGGTTGAGGGGCGGGCAGTACAAATTCAAACCACGCTTCTGTGCTGTAATATTGAAAGGAATGAAAGAAGAGAACATAATCCATGGCCTTCTACACCCACAAAAACATGTACAGATACCATTTTACACACCACAGTTCAATGACTATCAACAGCAGCATGCCATGTCTTCCACTGTCATAACTGGGCTTGATGTGTATTTTAGGAAAACTCAGAGCAAGAGTTTGAAACCTCTTATCTAGTAAGAGAGACACTTTATAAGCTCTGAAATATTTACACTGCAGATCAAGAGCTCGGAGACAATAGCCGAAACCTAGTTGGTCGAGGAAGCTCACCCCGAGGAAGCCTCTCACCAAGGTAAGCATTGTTCATACTGCAAACAATAGGGAAGGAACATTGAGACTGGGAACTTGGTTATCTTGAGCAGTACAGTTTATATTTGTTGAGGCTATAAAAACATGTTGTAAATAAGAACCCTGCCTAGACAGTCAAGAAAAATGATTCTAAATTAATTGAAATGTTAATTTTAAACATGTTGTTAGATTTCTAAGCTAAAAGGAATACATTTTCATATGTCTTTAATCAGTTTGAACTATTTATCATTTTTATATTTAGTTTTTGATATGATTAATGCATTGACTTGGGTCATCATTTTTTAATCATAAAATATCTGAAGATTCAAACCCAAGACTATCACTGTTGGGTTATAGCTTTGGCTAAGTCTCTTAGTTGCTACCCCACAAATGAAGCTTTTAGTAAGTCCTTCTATTTCCTTTTAGATTGTTTGAAGCAGAGTGTAGCCAATATGTTATGTGTTTCTTTAATTTTCTTAGGTTTTAGGTGGCACCCCAGAACCATCCAACACTGTTTAATCTATCAGAGTGGGATTATGGAGCCATATAGCTTCTGTTCTAAAGAGGGCTATTGCTGTGGAGTGGGTGTCAGTTTACAGAAGGGCATGGAGTTTAGTGCTGTCTATTTTCTTATTCCATTTTCAACCTCTGCATCCTTCTCTAGTTTGTTTTTTCTGTGTTCTCCAGTTTTATAAACTCTGCCTTACATTAAGTTGGTTGAGGGTAAAAACAGAATGAAAAACCAATTCTTGGTTCTTTTCATATAAGGAAGGAAGTAACTGCAAATGAGGACCTTTCATATTCTGACACAAGGAACATTCAGGTTGACTATCCAATTTTTAAGGAGCACATTCTTTGTCCTTATAGACACTAGTCCAGTAACCTCACCTGTTTCCTAATGGTACATTGAGTATACCTTCCCCACATAATTCCCGTAGTAAGCAACTATATGTAAGAAGTAATGCTATTTTTCTTTATTAAATTCTGGAGGAAGTATTCCTCATCTGGAAATCAGAGATCGGAGCTACAGAATGAGAGAGTTATGAAATTGCTGGTCTGTAATTTTATATTGTATTTCTGTGCTGTTAAGTTTCTTTTCAGATGAGACTGTTAATGGGATCTTGCTCCTATTTAGTACAGGAAGAGTTTCCTTGTCCCTCTTAAACCTAAAATATCACACAAGTTATGTAAAATGTGTTTAGAATCCCTTAGTGCAATTTTGCTTCGTGAACTTTTTATTTTTTAAAAACCAGGCCATAGTACAGTGAATGATACGAAATTATTTTTAGTGTGCATATAGAACACTACATTACTCTTGAAATATCAGCCTGGAGTAGTCCAACTTATCCTTCCATAACGTGTTCAGAAAACAGTGGCCAGCTCATGATGCTTCCCTCACGACTTGAAGTCCTCGTTTTAAGGGATTGCTATATACCAAGCTTATGGCAAGACAAAAGCACCAGTGCATTTGTAGAAGACACTGTGTTCCCGCTGTGCACCTCTGAGCAAGCCACAGAATCCCTCTTGTAGCTGGTGAAGCCCCTCCCAAATCCCCACACCTCCTTTCTTCTTATTTGGACATGGAGTCTGTAAAACCACTTTGTAGAAAATATTCAGAAAACTTAATGTATCTTTCCTGATATATTAAGGTAGAGTGGAGACCAGATACCAAAGATGGCTTGCCCCCGTTTATTAATGTAAAATCAAAACTGGACATGGGAACATTACATGTTCATTTTCATTCAGGAAACATTTATTTTGGAAGGATTAAGCTCTGAAGAACTAACCTAAACATTTTAAAAATTAAAAATTTTTAAAATCTACATTCTACACATAAAATTGTTTTATACTGAATGATCTTCCTCAGAACTGAATCAGGTTTTCATTTTCAATTCAGAATCATTAGATTTTCTTTTCACTGAACTTGAGAATTTCCTTGGTTGTGAATTCAAATGTCTCCCACAGTGTTTCACTTCTGATAGTGTTTATATTAAGAAGACAGTGGTAGAACTTTCTGGCTATGTTAATTTAATGTGTATGCATGCTTTGCCTGCATGTATGTATGTGTACCACATGAAGACCTAGTGCCCAGGGTGGTCAGAAGTGTGCATCAGGTCCTCAGAAATTAGAGTTACAGATGATTGTGGCCACCATGTATGTTCTGAGCAATAAACCTGGAGCTTCTGCAAAAGCAGCAAGTTCTCTTAACCCCTGAGCTATCTCTGCAGCCCCTTCCTCTTTCTGAGTATTTTGAGTAAAGTTCTTCTACTGTCTGTTTCCCGTATCTTATAAAGAAAGCCATACTGTTTGCTTGCAATCTGTTTCAGAGATTATTAGTAGTGTGTTTTCTAATTTTTTTTTTAAATTTCCTACTCTGTTAATCTATTTTAATTTCTCATTTAGGGAGGAAGAATGATAATGACTCAATTATGGTTTTATGAGACCTGATACCTCTGCCATAGGCCACTTGGTACCAGAAAAATTTGTACAGGAAAAGGGGCTCTTGGCATAATGCAAAAAAATGAATGCACAGCTACTTAGAAGCATTCCCTTCTTTTTTAACTTGAGAATTAATATTTTTGACAGATCCCCTGTAAGCAATTTACAGATTCGCTATGATCAACCAAGCAATAACAGTTTGGAAAATATGCCTCCAGTAGCAGCAAGTATTGAACAACTTTTGGAGAGGCAGTGGAGTGAAGGACAGCAATTTTTATTAGAACAGGGTACTCCTAGTGACAGTAAGTATTCTTTTTCTTGTGTCTAAGAATGGAACAGCATTGGGTGGAATGGAACATAGATTAATGGATGCAGAAGAAAGTGTTTACCAAGATAGCAATGACATGATTGCATACACTCCGTATAAGTAGTGGCAGCATGGTGCTAGGGTTTAGCAGAGCTGACTCTACAGTGTTAACTCCAAACTTGTCTTTGTTATTATATGATCACAGGCAAGGGTTTGGTGTGGTGTGGTTTTAAGTTCTTTATTCTCTTATTTTTGGAATTGGGAGTAATATTGTACCTGTAACCTAGGGTTGTTATGAATGTAAATTACATGAAAAGTTGGGAAAATTGCCTTAAGTGCTTTTTGTTAGCTGGTTATTGTTGAACCGCAGCATAGCATGCTGCTCTCTCTGTCACACTATACTTTGTTCTTGTGGAAACACAAAGTGTCTCCTCTTAGCCTAGCATTTGAAAAATATATGCCTACTCCCAGAGATCTTTTAAAACAATTTATCTAGGGACTGGAGAGATGGCTCAGCAGTTAAGAGTGCTGGCTGTTTTTCCAGAGGACCGGGGTTCAATTCCCAGCACGCACATGACGGCACACAACTGTCTGTAACTCCTTTACAGGGGATCCAACACCCTCACACAGACATGTATGCAGACAAAACACTGATGCACATAAAATACAAATAAATAAATTAAAAATATATCTAGTCAGGGATAGCTAGGTATCTGTTTTACAATTTAAAGGAATGATAATTAAGCAGGCATGGTGATACCTGTTTCTAATTCTGTCACTTAGGAGATAGAAGCAGGAGGCACACGCCTTTAATCCCAGCATTTGTGAGGTAGAGGCAGTCGAATCTCTGTGAGTTTGAGGCCAACCTGGTCTTTATAGAGAAGAGTTCAGGCCCGGTCAAGGGCTCCTTGGTGGGACCCTGTCCCCCAAAAAGGAATAGTAATTATTAAATTTTATATTTAATTAAAATGTTCACCATATTTATGAAATTATAAATATGCACTGTATATACATATTTAGTACTTTTAAGTATTAAAACTACAAGGGAAAATACCAAAACAAACAAACAGCCCCCCCCAAAAAAAACCAAAAAACAAAACAAAACCCAGAAAAAGCAAAGTTGGAACAGATGAGGGAGAAGAGCAGGTGGTTTCTGTCACTTTGGCACGGAAGCTTTCACTGCTTTGTTTTATGAAAACAAGATTTTTTTTTTTTAGTTGCTAAGTGAGCCATGTGCTTTAAATCGATATTTTTATGAATGGTGCCCTTGCCTAAAACTGCCGATTGTGAGTAACTTGATGTGCAGATAACCTTTTTACAGGTTAGCCAGAGGGTAGGTCTCACCTGGGCTGCCCTTAAGGGAGAAAGTTTTGTCTTGTTCTGCTATGAGCTGTGCTTGTCTGAAGGCCCTAAGGTAGTGTTAAGCAAATACAACTTTTTAATACCTGGAGTTTTTAAAGTGTCCATCATTGTGGCCTAACAGCAATGCTCTTGATTGTCAGCTGGAAGTCCCACCCTTGGAGGAATTAACACAGTATCTGAGGTGGTCTGGCAGGGCAGGAAGCTTGTTAACGATGAGGCCTTTCTCCTGGAAGAGAGTAGTAGGGTGCAGATACAGCGCTCCCTGCTGGGGAGCCTGCAGAGAGACAGGTTGAGCAGCTGGGATGGCAGGCTTTTTGCCGGCTGTCTGGTGGCATGCTTGGGTTTTGTTGATGCTGCTGCTGTTACTGGTTTGGGTTCTTGAGGAAAATAAAATGCCATCTTTTTTCTCTGAGGATAAAAACCTACTTGAACTTGATTGGGTTGGGATTCTGTTTATTTGATCAATACTGGCAGCAAATCTTCAATGTGGCACGTCTAGGAACAGTCTTCCTTTGTGTATACACTCATATCTAACTATATTCAAATCTAGGAATAAAGCTCAGTCATTAGGTGTACAGAATTTCCACATTTTCATTTCATTTCTAAAGTAGTTGATGCTGTGACCATAAAGTCTTAGTCATGGGAGTGGAATTGCCATTACTGAAAGTCACACAAATGATTTGCTAGTTTTAGGAATGCTGAAGTCATTACACCAACTTCAAGTTGAAAATCGAAGATTAGAAGAACAAATTAAAAACTTGACTGCCAAAAAGGAGCGTCTTCAGCTACTGAACGCACAGCTTTCCGTGCCTTTTCCAACAATAGCAACCAATCCTAGTCCACCTCATCCGATACACACATTTCCCACACAGACTGGTGAGTGTTGAAGGAAATGTCCCCTGCATAATCAACAGTAACTGTTACCAGTTATGTGAAGATGTAGGAAACAAATGGTGGGTTATTTCTGAGGGGTGTAGACAACCCCTGTTTAATTGTCTTGAGTTTGTTTTCACTTCAGTGAATAGTTTAATGGTAAAATTTATTTAAATGATCTCATAATTGACTTAAAGCTACAGTATTCAGCACTACCCCTGCCCCATTGTGATTAGTTTCAGGAATAACAGGACTGTAGGCTTCAGCATATGTTTTTAAAGTAGCCTTTAATTTTATACATAATACAATTAATTTAACAGGGTACTTTTTTTTTTAATCTTTTACTCTTTTTAGCTCCTACTACGGATTCATTGAACAGCAGTAAGAGCCCACATATAGGAAACAGCTTTTTACCTGAAAATTCTCTTCCTGTATTAAATCAGGTAATTTTTTTGTGTGTGGTTATATTCATTTGTGTGTTTTACTTGTGAATAGTAGCATATTACACTTGATTTAAATTATTTTAAACAGTTTTGATGTGCTCTTTCCACTGTGTTTTTCTTTTTCCTAATGTTAGGACTTAGCGTCCAGCGGACAGAGCACCAGCAGTTCTTCTGCTCTCTCTACCCCCCCTCCTGCTGGGCAGAGTCCAGCTCAGCAAGGCTCCGGAGTTAGCGGGGTTCAGCAGGTCAATGGGGTGACAGTAGGGGCGCTAGCTGGTGGAATGCAGACTGTAACATCCACCATTCCTGCCGTGTCTGCAGTTGGGGGAATAATTGGAGCTTTGCCAGGTAACCAACTGGCAATTAATGGCATCGTAGGAGCTTTAAATGGCGTGATTCAGACCCCTGTCACAATGTCCCAGAACCCTGCCCCCCTCACCCACTCCAGTGTACCACCTAATGCGGCACATCCAGTGCCAGCAGCTGCACTGACTAACAGGTAAGAAATTGACTTCAATGGAGTTTTTATTATTTTTTCTTTTGTTTTATTTTCCATGCAACATGTTATCAGTATTGCCCTTGTTCTGGATTAGGAGTTTTAATGTATTTTGTAGATGTTCTCTAGGAAAAATGGCTACCCAATCTCATTGAGTAAGTAAGTGCTTGTTACTCATTGTGTTTTTTAGACTGATAAAATTCAATTAAAAATCAGTTTCAGTAACATAATATATACATTCCATGTTGAAAATGTCATTCCCGTTTTTTTGATATATGGCTTTAAATGTTACTCTTTTAAAGATTTATATATTTATTTATTGTGTATGCAGTGTTCTGCCTTCATGCATGCCTGCAGGCCAGAAGAAGGCACCAGATCTCATTACAGGTGGTTGTGAGCCACCATGTGGTTGCTGGGAATTGAACTCAGGACCCTTAGACGAGCAGGCGGTGGTGCTTAGTCACTGAGCCATCTTTCCAGCCCCCTAAATGTTACTCTTTCTTATCCCTTCCTTCTGCATATGTGTATCTTAACTCTGCTAAGGTATTATTATGGCAGACACGTGATACTGGTTCTGCAAGATTTAGCAGCACAATCTTGATATTCTCTAATCAAAATTTTGATATTCTATAATCAAAGGTTTTGATGAAGCAAGGGATAGATGATTATTACATATACTTTATTACAAACCCATAAATTGTGTTTGTGCATATTTAAAACGACTTCTTGACAGTGTGTTCCTGCTTCATTGTATACATGTATATAGAAAAAAGAATTATTTGTGCATAATGGAGTGTTGTAGGTAAAGCTGAGTTTGTTAAATGCCTATGGGAAAGGCTGCCTTTGACGTCATCCCTAAGAAGGCTGCCGTAGAAGTAAGGATTGCAATGGTTTTTCAGTGCCTCGGGGCTAGGACTCCTGTCCGACCAACAGAGACAGATGTTCATCCAGCAGCAGCAGTTCCAGCAGCTGCTAAACTCCCAGCAGCTCACACCCGTAAGTTCTTTGACATTTTTTCTCTTTTTTTTGTTAGAGTCTGGTACTATAGACTATAATAGATGTTGATTATGGTAAAGACCCCTCTGTTGTGAATGTCTATCCATAAAGTTGCCTTACCCTTTGATATAACCTATACCATCACATTTGTTGATTGTTTTACAAATGTTAGAACATGTATTGTGGGGCTCACTAGGCTCTGGGGATTGGAAACAAGCTGTATCTTCCTGGTTGTTCACTTTGAGAAGGGAGGTGTAATGAGTACACACTGTTTTGTTGCTGATAAATTCCAAAAAGGCAAATGAAATAGGATTAGGGCTTTAAATGGTCCAAGGGATGAAGTAAGGTGAGGGCCATTTTACTTTTTATGGTGTTGGGAGTAGAACCTAGGGCCTCAGTGTGATAGGCTTGCTGGACTAGCATTCTGTTACGGCTCTCCATCCTGAGTTCGAGTTTTAGATGGACTGGTCCACGCTTCTTGGGAGGTGGCATTTGAACCATCTTTCTGCCACCTCTCTCTAATAGTTCGATCAGTGGTGCTGACCCTGGTTCATTCATGCCTTAGTTTTTCTTTCTTTCTTAAAGGATTCATTGGAGAATATTGAATTTAAGTAATGATATATGATAGTGATCAAGGGTTTAGAAAGATTAGTTGCTGTATGGAAACTGTTTTTGGAGGGAATAAAGATGGGCTCAACAGAAATAGGAATCACAAACAGTTTGTATCCTGATACAGTGCCATCTCTGGTAAGATATCTGTAGAATTGTGTATTTTGCTGATAACAAGAAAAAGAGGAACCTTGAACAATTGGGTGTTGACTTTTACAGACGTGTAGAGGAACAAGAAGGAAGTAATTTTCCTGAGAAGTAGTAATTCCATTATCACATACAGTTCATCCTTCAGACCCCCATCTGTTGGTTCCTTTGTTTTCAAATCAAAAATATTTTTAAAAAGTACGTTTGTTCTGAATTGTTTTTGCTACAATTCCATGGACAACACTGTGTAACTATACATTATTATTCATTTTTTTTTTTTGTATTCTAACAGTGGTTTTGAAGTGTATGGGAGAGTTACACAAGTTAAATACAGACACTATGCCTTTTTTTGGAGACAGAGTATTGATATGTATCCCTAGCTGGCTTTGAATTCATAGTCCTCCGTCAGCCCCTCAAGTGCTGTGATTTCAGGCATGTGAAAAACTTAGCTTTTTAACCACGTCCTAAAAATGTAAGATAAAGTATACTTCTAATATTATAGTGTATGGGATAGGATAGCACATGCCTGTAATCCTAGCACTTGGGGGTGGAAGCCAGACTAACCATATGAGACAGTTTTAGAAAACCAAAATCCCACCCTCGTGTTGGCCCCTATCACTACCACCGTTTGTCTACGCACAGCTAGTGACAGGCTTCTAAGTGCGGTGGTCATTTCCCTGTGTCTTCCTGACCTGGCAGTTCATCTCCAGCTGCTGTGATGTCACAGTCCTACCTAGCTTGTCCCTTTTGTTCCCCTTTTGGATCTTCTCTTCAACCTTCTTAGCTAAAAGTGGAGATCAGCAATGCCCTTCACTCTCAGGTGTTTCAGAGTGGTCCATGTCCATCTTCAGATTAGACCTCTGTCCAGAGCATTCCAGTCTGGATCCACCTGCTTACTACATAGCTGCCCTTGCACTCACAGGTCCTCGAGTGAGCTACTGTGCTTGGCTGCCCCACGCGCCCCAACTCCATTCTTGCGGTTGCTTAAGTCAAGAACTATAGTCATTTTTTACATACTCCAGTAACTTCATCAAGTAATCCCTTCTCACTGCACTGGATGTGATGGCACACACCTTTAATCCCAGCATTCAGGAACAGAGGTAGGCACTCTATATAATGAGTTTCAGGTAGGACAGGGCTGCATAATGAGACCATGTCTGTCCCCACCCCCAAAAAGGAAGGGAAAAAGAAAGCTCCCTCCTGTACTCAACTTTGGCTGCCCTCTCCTGGTCTAAGTGGGAGCCCTGCATTCTTTTCCCTCCTTAACTGCTGGCCAGCACTGCCTGCCAGCCTCATTGGGCTCTTGTAAGTCCAGACTGTTTCTTCACAAGGTCTCACTGAGAACCTAGAAATGGTCCTTATCCACTTGCCAGTGTCCTCCAACGCTTTGTCCTTTGTTAACTTGACAGAGCTGCCCTGACTACTTAATGCATTCTCATGGACTTTTGTCTAGCATTGTTTCTCATTCCCTAGGTGGGCAGGGACACCGACCATCATATTTCCCAAACAGCAAATTATAGTGTCTAATCATCAGCATCCAGGAAATCTATGTTGAAAGGAATTTATGCTTGCTGAAAAGAAGAATCCAAACCTACAGCAAGAAAATACTTGTTAAGAGTGAATAGCAACTTTTAGATATGTTAGAAAAGAGTTAATGGCAGGGTTTGGCCCATGGGATGCAGGTGTAAAGTAGCTAGCTAATCGCAGTGTGATTGCCTGCTGCAGTTTGTCCCTCTGGTGCTGTGACAAAACACTGACCCAAGCAATGGACGGAAGAAAGTGCTTATTGTAGCCGACAGGTTTACCATCCAGGGAAACACAGCAGGAACTCTGCTTACTGGCTTATTCCTCTTGGCTTGTCCAGCCTGCTTTCTTCTCCACTCTGTCTTGGCGTGGCACTCTCTTCAGTTGCCTGGACCCTCCTACATTAGTCACTAGCCAAGAAAATGCCCAACAGACCTGCCTGTAGGCCAGTCTGATGGAGGTATCTTCTGAGTTAAGGGTCTCCCTTCAGATAACATGCTTGTGTGTGAACCAGAACCCAAGCAGCCCAGTGCCCGAACTGCTGCTATTCCCATTCTCTGTGTTCACGATGGACAGCATCATTTGAGTACACTTCTATCTTTACTTTGCTGTGTTTTAATAATGGTCAATTCTCAGGTGGTCCTGGGGATTTCAGTAAATGGTTATCACCTAGTGCAATTGTTTTTCTAGATGCAGCTATTTATTTATTCGTTCATTTATACATCCATTCACCCATTTATTGTGAATAGGCTCCATCATATAACCCTGGCTGGCAGGGCACTACGTAGACCAAGCTAGCCTGGAAATTCATAGAAATCCGCCTGCTTCTGCTTGTCGAATGCTGGAATTAAAGGCCTGTGCCATCACACCCAGCTCTTATGGCTCTTTCTTAATAGTGTAAATGTGATTTACTTTTAAATAATACTGTAAAAGAAAGAAATAGAAAAGGAATGTTTTGCTGACAGTTGTATTCTCTGACTAAAGCTCATCTTCTCTCCCATTTTTGTTGAAGGAACAGCACCAGGCCTTTCTGTACCAGCTAATGCAGCAGCACCACCCACCTGAGCTCCAGCAGCTACAGCTCCCTGGGCCCACACAGATACCCATCAACAACCTCCTTGCAGGCACTCAGGCGCCCCCACTTCACACAGCCACCACCAACCCCTTTCTCACCATCCACGGGGACAACACAAGTCAGAAAGTCACAGTAAGTATGTTTCGTGTTATACTTTGGGAGGCAAGGATCATAGTGAACAGAGATGGGTGGGTGCTCTTTAGCCAGTGTTTCCTTCATAAAAACAGTTGTTTCAACAGCTGGATATTGTAAATAGAAGGTCTAAGCCAATTGAATTTCCATATAAGGTTTGAAGGCATTTTCCTAAATGTTTTAGTTAGCAAGATATGAGATAGTCCATTCAAAACAGATTATTTAAAACAAGATTTTAATTTGTTTATAGATTTTTTTCTCCCTTCACTTTTATGTGTTTAATGATTTTGCTCCAACATGCTTTTTTTAAATGATGTTACACATTTGATATGGTAAATATACAAATTGGGGCAGTATTCTGAACAGAGAGATGACTGCAGTACTTGAGGGTATCCAAAGCACCCAAGTTCAGCTTCTGCCCCACAGCCACAGCTGCTTGTAACTCCAGCTCCAGGAGGGCCATGCCTTTCCTGGCTTCTGTAGGCACCTGCACACACATGCATAAACCTAAAGACAGTTGCACACATACACAAATTTAAATCTTCAAAAAAGTAATTGTAATCACAATTTTAATAGAATATAAAACTTCAATGTATTGATTTTATGATTTATAAGTCATAGCATCTGGTCCTTTGGTGGCTGAAGGCAGGTGAGACTGCATGCACAGCCTGCACACAGGAGCTTGGGTTAGGGCTGCTTCCCTGTGTTAGTTCCCCCAACCCCAGGTTAGGACAGATGCATGGAAGAGGAAGGCACTGCAGTAGAGCAGGAAAGCCAGGTCAGGAGCCAGAAGGAGGAAGAGGCCTGGAGGTTGGGTGGGCAAGGACTTAGGAATGTTAGCACTGGTACTGCCGTGCTCCATTGCTTTGAGATTTCTCTCTTGTTGTAATATTCACCTTCAGAACCATTGGTGTTCATTTAGTGATGAATACTGCTTCAAAATTTGGGCTAGTTGTTGAGAGTCCTTTGTATTTGTCCTCTTGCTGTGCCTGCTTCCTGAGTGTCACCATGGATCTTGTCCCCTTTCTCCATCAGTGATTTTGTTTTTATATATGTGAACATTTGATGCCATCTCCCATTGCTGTTGCTGATGGATATGTTCCATATTTAAAATAGATTAATTATAAGCCAGTTCTTCCCAAGTTATGCAATATGAGATACTTTAAATGAAAGAATCACAATAAATAATTGGAGAATAACCATCCTCCTGGGATGTTTACAGGCACATGCCTGTAAACTGCTTGGGTGGCTGCAGCAAGGGGATCATGAATTAGAGTCCAGTCCTGAGACATGTAGAGAGACCTCATCTGTCTGTCCATCTGTCTGGATCTCTCTCCCCTTCCCCCAACACCCTCTCAGAGACAAGGTCTCTACATAGTCCTGTATGTTCTAGTATTCACTTTGTAGATCAGGCTGGCCTCAAACTCATGGAGATCCACCTGCCTCGGCTTCTGAGTACTGGGACTTAAGGTGTGCACCACCACACCTGGCCAAGACCCCATCTCAAATAAACAACAGAGCACTAAGAGGAAAGTCATGGGGTTCCTGCAGGTCCCAGGTCCACGCAATACACTGTCAATTGGTTTCAGTCATTTGCGGCCCCGCTCAGAAAACATACAACATTGGGGTCAGAACAGTGACTTTCTTAGTCCATAAAACTGCAGTATTGGCCATACTTTGCTTCTCCTTTGGAAAAGTATGTATGGAAGGGCAATTCTGCACCCCTTCCTTGGGGACTGTTCAAGGACGGGCACACCACCTTTATGCTTCACATATGCCCAGTGTGGTTTCTAAAGACTTTCTTAGAAAATTCATGTTCACTGTGCTGCAAAGTAGCCAGCTTCAGATAAAGCACATGTGCTCCTTGTATCAGTTAGTCTCAGTTAGAGGGATTGTCTCGGCCAGAATTGATTGAACTAATGCTTCTAATTTGTTTTGTTTTGAACCACAGAGACTTAGTGATAAAGCTGGACCTGTAGCTCAGGAGAAAAGTTGACACTGAAAGCCTCTGCTGCAGCTCTGCACAGCTATGATGACGGAAGAGGCGGCAGGGGTACACAGGAAAGGACGTCACGTGCGCTCTTAGGAGGCTTAGCTTACTTTTCCTGTCACTTTGTTGCACTGAAATGAAATTCCTATATCCCCATCCCTGCCAGAGTGATTGAACTTTGGAAGAAAAATGAATAACTGTTTTGTCAATGAGATAATTCACATGCAGAGTTTATCAACCCAAGAAAATGTAAAGTGCTTGATACCCAGCTGGTTTTGTTACGCATTAGAGACACAGATAGTAAGACTAAAGACTTAGCTCATTTGCAAACCACTTGGTTTTATTATAAAAGTTGGAATATGAAATATGATCTCATTTGGGATAGAGTGTGGCTGCTCTTTAGGGCAGAGCGTAAGTCTTGAGAACTGTCCAACTTCTTTTCCTGCAGTTGTAGTCATTGAGTACCGTGATCATACAGGTCCTCACCTGGGGCTTTGCAAATGTTTTAAAATTTTATTGTTATGAGGTTTGTCCATCTGCTGATCAAATTAGGATGGGAACACCTGCTTCTGCTGACAGTCTTACAAAAAAAAATTTATTGTTAAAATCTATTCCTTTTAAAGAGATCTTGAGTTAAGTGAGCTCTAAGGCTGCTGGGAAAACCAGATCAATTGGAAATGAATAACTTTTTTTTTTTTCAGAAAGAGACACCAATGTGGAAACTGCTGGTAGGTAGGGTCTGGCCTAGCTCAAGTGCCTGTTCGGACTCCATATGAAAGGGCTCCAGACAGCAGAGTCGGCCACTGTGCCAGCAGCTGTCCCCAAGCCTCTGCCTTTGTTGAGACTTCTCTACGCCACTGTGGAGCTCATGCAAACTCTTTACCTGGGTATTTGTCCACTAATGACTCACAAGGAAGCAAGTGGATTGGGGAGAATATATCTATATAATCAACCTCTCAGGAGTGGCCGTAAGAATGAAAGGACCACCACGGCTCCCAAGATCTGTCTCTCAGCATTTTGACTTTGGGTAGTCACACTCTTGATTTTGACAATATGGCAGACGGGTAGGTTAAACAATGGGGATATAATCATTGATCTGTTTCTGAAATGCATGACTTAACTAGTGGAAAAGGCCCAACTGCAGTTGGACCTCCACTGTGTATGTAGCTGGAAGAACAAGCTAGCTCTGCAGTCTGTCTCCTGGTGACACCGCACAGTTCTTACCTCACTTCTGTAAATACGGTTTATGAATCTGTTTTGTAATGTGAAAAATTCATAAGATAACATTGATATTTTGGTTTGTAACATTTCTAATTGGTAGATTTAATTGAAAAGTAAAATTAATTTATTTTTATATGTTCAGGGGAATTTTAAAGTCAAACCTTTTGTAGATAATTTCAAAGAATCAGTGTGGTTTATTTTACTTATTTAACCCACTGGTTGTTATTCTGTAACAGTTTGTATAAATGGTAAATTTTGAATGTGCTGTTATTTTCCTTAGATGTAAAATTCCACATGTATTAAAATGTACAAAGTTTTGTTAATAAAATTTAATGATGTTTGTAGCCCTGTGCCCTTCTTTTTTGGACAGATGACTGTCCTGAGCCCATGGACCCCAGGTGCGTAGTGCGCTGCGGTGTTTGTTCGGCACCATCTTAGAGTTGTCTGACTTCTGGGGTGGGCTGTGCAGAACAGCATGGAGCAAATTAGCAGTGGCCAGAGATGGCAGGTGATTGTTGAGAGAGGATGGGGTGTGTCCATAGTAAGAGGACAGCCTTTGTTCCAAAGGAGATGGTTAATTAGACTACATTAGCCGGGCAGTGGTGACACACGCCATTAATCCCAGCACTTGGGAGGCAGAGGCAGGTGGATCTCTGTGAGTTCGAGGCCAGCCTGGTCTATAAGAGTTAGTTCCAGGATAGGCTCCAAAGCTACAGAGAAACTCTATCTCAAAAAAAAGAAAAAAAAATACACACTTGATTGAAGACTAAGTTCACTTGTTCACAGAGTAAAACGGCATTCTCTGAAAGAGAATACAGATGTGTTTAATGGCCCTTGGGTGAAGGATGCATCAGGATGTAGAAGTGTGTGTAGTGATAGAGGAGCGGGCCTGCTTTCGTCCTGCCTGGCTCCCGTACGGCTAGCTTTTACCCTGAAATAACAACACACAAATTGTATTCATTTAAGCACT
>LOEQ01006692.1:69530-83059 GCA_001685075.1 Bramus lutescens | reverse complement strand
CAACAACAACAACCAACAAACTGGTGCTGGGTGGAGAAATGGAGAAGGAGCAGAACACACAATGACCTGAAGGGAAATTCCTGCAGCCCCAATGAGCCACTGTAAGAAATGAATGGAAAGGAAGGCTCTAAGAAGGAAGAGGGCTGTGGGGTAGGAAGTTCAGCTTCCCTTTGCTACAGAATACAAGCTTAAAAGTGTTTTCAGGGTTTTTTTTTTTAATTGTTTCTGTACCCTGGCTAGTGTGGAACTCACTCTGTAGACCAGGCTAGCCTAGAACTCAGAGATTGACCTGCCTTGCTGGACTAAAAGTGTGTGCCACACTGCCCATCATGCTTTTTTTTTTTAAAGCTACAAAATGTTCAATGTTGAAAGTGTTCTTAAAGGAAATGTAAATTGGTTTGGATTCCAAAATGGGCCATAAAATGCTCTAAGAATTTTGCAAACTTCTTGGAAAGTCCAGCCACTTTCATTACTTAGACCTAAAGTCCATTTTATAGCTGAACTCCTACAAGGTCCTTCCATGAATAAGATTCTGGGATTCAATGAACCCTAGGCACAAGACAGGATTTATAAATGTATGTGAAAGGAGGCACATTTCAGAGAGGGAGGGGTAGAGGAGGGAAGAAAGGAGATGGACAGATGGATAGATAGATGACAGATAGATAGACAGATGATAGATATATAGATGATAGATAGATGATAGATAGATGATAAATCTCAATGTTTAGATGTATAGATCTCAGTGTTTTAAGATTGACTCGGGTTTAGACAAAGTACCCAAAGCTGTGGGAACTAGACACTATTAAAACATTCTATTAGGTCTGTTCCTATGACTTCCAGAATTATCTAGGGCAGTGGTTCTCAATCTTCTCATGTTGGGACCCTTTAATACAGTTCTTCATATAGCAGGATCTCAATCCTAAGATTATTTTTGTTTCTACTTCCTAACTATAATTTTGCTATTGTTATAATTCATAATGTAAATATCTGATATGCAGGCTATCTGATCTGCAATTCCTATGATCATTTGATCCCCAAAGGGGTCGTGACCCACAGGTTGAGAACCACTGGTCTGCAGGGTTGCTCAGTGGTGAAATGGTGAACCACAGGATGTTCTGAAAAGGCCTGACATCTTGAAAATGCTCTTGCCTGAAGCCCAAGACAATGTGCCTGCTCTCCCGAGTGTCATGGGTTCAGATGAAGGACTGCAGGCCAAAGAGACAGCCAAGAGGCCCAGGTACCAGCAGAGCACTGACTCAGCAGCTCTGTGCAGATTGCTGAGAGGCATCTGTACTAAGGCAAGGGATGAATGATGAAGGCCATGCCTGGAGCAGGGACGGGAAGGACAATATCAGAGCCGAGGGAACTGTGCAGCAGGCTTCAGTGAGCTCTGGAGCCAAATGGCTTTCTGGAATGGATCAGGAGTCAACCTGTGTGATGGTACTGCCAGTGGAGGGGACAGTTGTGAGGGAAATCTTGACTTCAGAACTGGCAAGTCGAGTACGGGACCGCTTGCTGTAAGGAGCATACACTAATTGCAACAGGAGTCAGAGCTGTGGCCCTGGGAATCCCAGGCTGTCCATGGGACGAGACCCACAAGATTAACCAGGGAGAAGGTGGAGGGCAGAGACAAGGCAGCCAAAGCTGAGTGAAGACAAACAGGCTGAGGGATGGGAGGGGACAGTGAAGAGTGAGAAGATTGCGTCTAAAGTTGCACTGCCTATTACAGTGGCTATTGTGCCATGTGACTACTCCAGATTAAGATGTGCTGTAAGGGTGAAACACACAGCATGACTTCAGGACCTAGTAAAACTGGGTCTTTTTCTTTTGTTTGAATAGCCATGGCTAGTCTTGAGTCTTAAATCCTCCTGCCTCTGTAGCCCAAATGCAGAGATTACAGATGCACATTACCAAACTCAGTTATAAAATAATTTAAAAAGAATGTAAACTTATTAACACTGACTATAGTTTCAGATGTTTTTCATATGTGGGTTAAATAATATATGTTAAAATAATGTCACCATCTCAGGACATTTTTAGTGTGGATTCTAGAGAAATCACATGTATGAAAATCAATTGAATGTGGATCACACATTTCTGTTACCCTTCTTTTAAACAGAACAAAGCTAAAGTGGAGCTCTGAGGACCTGGGAAGGGTGTCCTCACATAGAAGACAGATGAGAAGGGACAGGGTAAAAGAAGGACTAGGTGAAACCTGGGTGAAAATGGAAAACGGAGGAGAGGAGGAAAAACTGTAGGACCAAAGGATCTGCCTTCCTCAGAAGGAAGTCAGATGTGGGCAGAAAAGGCTGAGACATCCTTGTTGGCTGAAAATGTGGCTCCAACTATGGGGGATGGTGTCGGAGACAAAGGGAGAAGAAATAAGGAGCATGGATGGATGGGAATCCAGAGTAAGCTCCAAATGAAGGCCCAGTTTGAACAGGAAGAGGGACTCACATACTCTGGGGAGAGATAGAAGGAGGCAAGTGGTTTAGGCATGGAGGAAGGAAAGCAAAACAGGAGACAGAAAGGGCAGTCATGACAGAGCTATACACAGGGCCTCTGTGTTGTCAGCGACAGAGCAGAGCAAAGGCACTTGCCAAGACCACAGGGCAGCAGGCCGATTAGCAGAGGATGGCCGGCCGAGTTCACCAGAGATGAGCTGCAAACACTTGAGCAGTGTAGAAGGCCATATGACATCACTGGGCGTGGCAATGCACTGCTAGGAGATTTTCTAGCCAGGAAAGAGGAGAGTTAGGTGTAAGAAAATACGCAGGGGTGGCCAATGGGCCTGGGGCAGGAGTGTTTGAGAAGAAAAGTAGGCCAGGAGAGGAATGGTAAGATTAGGAGGGGAGAGGGGAGAAGGAGGGGGGGGAAAGAGGGAGAGAGGGAGAGAGAGAGGGAGGGAGAGAGGCTAAGCACTGGACATGTATGGAAAGTCAGCTAAATTGGTGATGACCAGGCATCTAGGGAAGGGAGTCAGCGGAGCTAAAAAGGGAGACTTGTAGGTGACAATGTCACCATGGCATGGCGGCAGTGCAGTTAGCTGGGTGACCATCAGCCAAACTCCTTAGACCGCAGGTAGACATCAGGAGCAGAGGCGGGGAGGTAGGCTGGAGCTGGAGAATGGGTCTGTGTAGATGATGGAGTTTGGCACAAACTTGGAAGGAGTGGATGGGACAGAGCAGATCTGTGCGCTGTAAATCCATTCATGGGGCATCATTCTCCCACACTGCTTGGCCCATTCATGCTGGCAAATATCTCCTCGGCCACCACATTCTGACCACATAGCACAAGAGAGAGAAACTGTCCCTGATGTCACTTAGTCCCTTCAAATGGAGTCTCTGAGATATTCCGAGAGCACAGAAAGACTCAAACCCAATCTGGTCACACCTTTGGAAGCCCACTTTGAAAGAGGAGTCCTTGCTTAGTTTTAATGCTTTCATTTTCAATCCCAAGAGTAAGTGTCTTTCAAATAGCACACAGGAGGGTTTCCTTGGCACACTGATCATTAAAACCACATACTAGCACTTTATCTCTGGGTTTTTATGCCTTGCCACTCTGGAAAAGACTGGCTGCTCTATAATGTGTAACAGTTTCAATTTTATAAACTATCAGTTATATATAGAAACAACGGCTTTGCTTCAGGACAATATAAAAAGCCCAGGGGTTTGTAGAAAGAAAACTATTTATGAAAATAGCATTACATTCACTTAAAAGGCAACTATTCAGTGTTTTGGTGATAATCTACCTAAACAAAGGCCTTGGAGATGACTGATTCTAGCATTTCAGGGCTTAATAGATATTTTAATTTTAGTTTATTCCACCTGCCTTCATAAGAAACAAGAATCTTGCTACATTCTACTTGCTCAGGGTAGTTACAGGGGAAGATTGTTCACAGGATCTGTGGTGGAGTGAGGAAGGAGAAACTGAGGCCACAGGGAAAGTCTCTGAGAATTAGGGCCTGCTCTAACTGATGGAGTCACTCTCCCACCAGGAAGGTCGGCTTAGCTCTCCTGGAAAATATAAATAATCACGAGACTCCACACTAGCAAGCTCTTAAATATTCCCTCTTCGCCAGCAGCATGGGATGCTGGATTAAAGGATCCTCTCTCCCAGTGGGGCAAGGCTAGCTCTCGGGCTCCCTGCTTATTAGACTAGGCCTCAAGCGAGGATTTAGCAGTGTTCAGGGATCTCACATGGCCTGTTCTAAAGCACTTGCTTAGAAAGATTGTCAGTTCTTAAAAACATGCAAGCAGTACCCGCTTTGAGAGCAGCCACTAACCAAGCAGGCCTTTGTGAGGCCTGTGGAGCAGGAGGCTGTTTACTCACAGCTCACAGCACCACCGAGGAGAACCTTGTCCCGCCTCATCCTGCCTTTGGCAAGCTGGAAATTCCCACACAGCTACTGATTAAAAGCAAAGCATTTTTGCAAAATTGGGGGCAGGTTCTCTCAGGAGATTTTCTTCTCCAAACATAGCATAAAAGGTTAGGGGGGGAAAAAAACCCTGAGATTGCCTATATATGGTAATTTGCTTCAGCTCAGGGAAATGTGTCTAACTTTCCTATATTTTTAACACTGTAAGCCATGAACATGTTCTAGCATGTTCTTTGTTCTATCACAAATTGGCTGGCAGGGCATCTTTGTATGTAAAGCAGGCTAATGGCTGTGGTAGCAAACGTGTTCATTTTCAGTTTCCCTTGCCTTTGGGGACCCTAATATATAGATGATATAGATAAAAAAAATCATTCAATCAAGCCATCCCCACAGCCAGTTGGAGCTTCCTTAGATTGTTCATGGGTCACCTATCTCCCACAACGACAAGACAGGTCACAGGCGCTAAAAGAATGAAAGTAAAAATAGTCACTGACAAAGAGGGAACTTGCAGAGACTTTGGAGGATGAAATTATTCACTTACTCATTCAAGAAGCTGCTACTTGCTATTTAGTATATGCAAGGCACTCTACCAGGTACCTACTACGTGCAAAGTACCGTACCAGTTACCTACTATGTGCAAGGTACTCTGCCAGCTACCTACACGGTGGTTCAATGGTCACTAACCTGCAGGAAGCCAAGAATCCCACAGAAAAGTCTGCATCCAATATAACTTAAAACGTCTCAGTGTTACAGACTAATATAATAAGGAATCACCAGAGCAACCAATTTGAGGCTGAGACAACAAAACCAGGGCTGGAGAGACAGCTCTGTGGTTACTTGTGAGTTCCTCCATTACAGAGTACTCTGGTTTGAGTCCCAGCACCTACATCTGGTAGCTCACACCGCATGTCACTAAAGCTCCAGAGGGTCCAGCACCTCTAGCCCCCAAGGGGACCTGCACTCATATGCCACACTCATACATAGACACGCATGATCCCCTCCATTGCCAAAAATCTAACAAACAGAATCCCTACACTACTTCTTTATAGTATACATAGTAGACAATTCATTGAATTGATTTGTTTTTTCCTTAGGCATACTCAAAATTAAAAATAAAATATTACATCATATCCATGTAACCCTAAGCATTGTGGTGGTCTGAAAGAAAATGGCCCCCAAAGTATGTGGCACTATTAGGAGGTGGGGCTTTGTTGGAGTAGGTGTGACCTTGTTGGAGAAGTGTGTCACTGTAGGGGTGGGCTTTGAGGTCTACTTTGCTCAAGCTACACTCAGTGTGGTAGACAGTTCATTTCCTGCTGCCTGCAGATCAAGATGAAGAACTCTCGGCTCCTTCTCTAGCACTATGTCTGCCTGCACATTGCTATGGACCACCAAGACAATAATGAATTAAATCTCTGAAACCGCAAGCCACCACAGTGAAATGTCTTCCTTTATAAGAGTTGCCATGGTCATGGTGTCTCTTCACAGCAATAGGAACCCTAACTACGATAGGCATATTAGAAGGTTTGGGAAATCTTAGTGCCACAGTGGAATTCTGAAGTTGTTTGCAGGTAGCGCCTGTCAGTCAGCAGGTAAAGACCCTGCCATTATAAAAGCTCACATCCAGGACTGGTGAGATGGCTCCGAGGGTGAAGCCACTTGCTGCTGAGACCTCTGTCCTCACACTGTGGGAGAAGAGAACCAGCGCATGCCCCGTGGTGAGCATGCCCACATACATACAAATGCACACAAACACATAAATAAATGCAAAACCAAGTTTTTGAACTCAAAATCTGCTCTTTGTTTAGGGTTGGTAAAGGTTCTTTGGTTTCCTCAGGAATATATGCCATAGACTTAAGTGTGATTATGTATCTAAAATATTAATATAAGAGAATACTTACAACTCATTTCTCATAATCCCTGAAAAGGGCAGTTCTTACCCTGCCACTTCAATGTTCTGGAAACCATTTTTGGACGCATGCAAGCTGGGCTTAGAAGAAGGGTACGGTCGTCTGAGGAGGGACCAGGGCTAACCTTAAGCCCTAACTGCTGTCTGTTTGAGGCTGCCATGACACTACTCCAGAGAGTGAGCAGGCTCAGCCCGTGGGAAGTTTGACTCCTAGAGATGTAGGTTGTCTTATATAGACAGTCTCAAGAAGAAATAATTCACTGTGGAACTTATTCCTCAAAGAGTAACGATATGCCCACCTAACCACACAGATATGAGCCCCACACAGGCATTCCACCCAGTATGACCTCAACAGGCAGGGCGTGGGGACATGTAAACATTGTCTGTCCACAGACACTGACCCTCTAGCAGCAGAGGCCCTGTCTACTGTCTTGTCCACGTCAGCTGTAACGCCATGCAGCCAATGAGCAACAGATTTCTGTCTTTTTCTCTCTTGGTAAATTCTCTCACCGCTCACAGGTCATTGGCCCGTCACTACTGCTCGGCTAGCAAGCCTTTCCTCCTGTGCAGATGAGACTGATGGAGCGTGGTCTGCCTTTGCCATAGAGGGTGGTTTGCAAAGTGACAACTTCTCCTCAGTCCCCATGAAGCAGAAAGGGAAAGAGAGGTCACTTGGTGAGCATCCCCAAGTCTAGGGGTACCTAAACCACATGAAACAAGGTACAGATGAAAACTGTTAGCTCCCCATGCTGCTGGGGAGGGGTAAGGGAGAAACGGCAGAGTCCAGAGAGGGGCACTGTGGGGTGGGAGAGAACAGGATGGCTATTTAAGGCCCTGACTTGTCTGTAGGTCCACACCTGGGATTACTGAAAGATGAGACCTGACAGTAGAGATCAACTCTATGTGGGGATTGCAAGGGACTGCGCACTACTGTGGGTATTACCCATGATGCACATGGAGAGGAGCCTGACAGAGAGTGAGGGGAGTTTTCTGGTTCCTGGCATCCTCTCCACACACACACACACACCACACACACACACACACACACACACACACACACACACACAACAGCTGAATATCTAGACCAAATATCTCTGCTCAGAGCCAAAAAATCCGGAAAGCTGTCAATCCTGAAGACCTGAGTTCAGCATCCAAGATGCACAGGACAGAAGAAAGAACTGGCTCTTCCAGGCTGTGCTCTGGCCTGCATGGTGGCACAAGTATATCCTCCCCCTCCACACAAATAACTGAATAAAGAAACTAAATATGTCTGATACATTAATGACTAAAATAAGCATCATCATTTTACAGTTATTCACAATAAGAAAAGTACATTAAACTGGTACTAATACAATGAAACTCAAGAACTAAAACTGCTACATTGCTTATTTTTACAATGAGAAATGCCTTTTCCCGGCAAAAACAAGGCCAGAGAGTCTGGCAGCAACCCAAGAGTTTTCTGAGCAAAGAAGTGTGCCTCAGGTCAGGTGCGATTCTGACTTGTGGTCACAGTTCACGCAGCTTCTGGGATAAGGGCACAAAGCAAGCTGGGGTAAGCTTGGTTTAGTCACAGATGAAATGGAAACCCCAGGTCCTGTCACTCAAATAGCTGCAAACTTCAGTGCTTACTCACAAGGACAGTGCAGCCTTCCAACACGGATGCTCAGAGAAAACTCCTGACTGAAGTGTGTGAATATCTCAGTGCCCATTGCCATAATGATAGCCCAGTTTGGTCATGCCGTGTCTTCACCTTGAAGGCAGGTTTCTGCCTGGATGCAGGTTCCAAGTGAATACAGATAAAAATCTCTCTTATTACCATTCTTCACAACAGTCTAGCTTTAAGTTGCTATTATCTTTTCGTGTATATAGGCATTTTGCCTGCATGTATATAAGTACACTGCCTGTGTGCCTGGTGCCTGCAGAGGCTTGAGGGTATCAGATCCCCAGACGGGAGTTCCCGATGGTTGTGAGCTGTCATGTGGGTGCTGGAAATCAAATCTGGGTCCTCTGCAGGAGTGGCATGTGCTCTTAGTCTCCTCCTTGCAGAAGGTTATTAGGAAATACCTGTGTTAAACAGTAGGCACTAAAAGAAATGGCTGGCTGAGGAGACGGCTCAGTGGGTAAAAGGGTTTGCTATGCAAGCATGAGAGCCCAAGTTTGAGTCTCCAGAACTTGTGCTAAAGCCATCAATTTTCAGCAAGCAAAAGCAATAAAGGGGAATGTAGTCAGTTTTGTGTGCCCCTACCCTGCATCTCCAGCCCTTCATCTCCTGCTAGCCTTATAGACAGATCCCGCACGTTTTCCCAGCCATTCAGCTCCTGACTGGCTTCTGCAAATGAAAGGACCCAGCAGAGCAGACTTTGGGAGGAGAAACAACTGGGCAGGTATCGCCCTGCTCCTAGCCATGCACCCCACATGGTTGCTGGTCAGTGGCTTCATCCAAGGTTGGGGCTGGCTGACAGAGTCCAAGTGAAGCCACGTGGTGAGCTGGGGGCAAAGCTAAAATGTAGTTGGCACATTTCATGTGTGTGAGGTGTAGCCCCAGGTTCTCTCTAGAGAAATTATTATTTTTTTCCTCAATGTTCTCACTTCCCAAAATATTGGAACTGAAGGTCATATGGCTTGTGAAGAAGAAAAAGTCACAATATGTTAGGAGCTGCAGAAGAAGGCCTGATGTGGTCACATAGCTATTTTAAAGCCAAATATCTGAATCTAACCAGAAACAATCCATGGCTGTCTTCAGAATAAAAAAATCTGCTGCTTCCCAAATGATTGACGCAGAGCGTGCAGCTGTCACCAGGCATTTTTTCTCAGTGTGCCAGCTGCCACACTCCTCTCGGGAGGAAGGGGGGAAGGGGTTTGGTCAGCTACACAGAGGCCTGGAGCACGGATAGGAGACCAAGCGAAGGTCCTCGCACGGAGCAGCTGCTCCAAGCACACACCTCCGCAGTCCTCCAGCTTGTCTGCTCACTCTCACTGGAATGTGTCCTGGTCCAGGTATCTCCAGGCATTACACAACATGGGAACAAGGAGAGATCAGCAGGGCAAGAAGGAGTCACAGGGAGGCACTGGCCTGAACACACCCTGGGAGAAGCTTGGTGTCAGGTTCCTGACAGGGGCAGGAGGGGCATCACCTCATTCTTCTGTCTCTTCCCCTATCTTTCCTAGGAGGCTAGTGTTCACCGAGTCCTCTTTCTCTTCCATCTGAAGGCCAAGTTGTAATGCATTTTCCCCATCTTTGCTCCAAGGGCTCAGTCCAAACTCACATTCTATCACTTGTTCTGGTTTCTTCTGCCCAATACTCCTCTCTTTTGTGCTTTGAACTACCTACTCTAATCTCCAAGGCCCAGAGTCCCCTAAAATCACTGACCAGGATGGGAGAGGCTACTTATCCTTGGTTCAGATATGGATCTCTCTCTACATGCTAACGGTTGCTCTGGTTAGCGTGGGCGCTCTGTGCTCCCAGCATGCCGTGCAGCTGCTATTGTCTCTGTGACTAAAAGCCTTCTATGAACTGGGGCTGTCAAGGCTTTTAAGTTATCAAGGAAATTGCTGTCTATAGAAAAGGCTTGATGCTTTCTCTGAACCCTATACTTACCTTAAAATGGTTTTCTTTACTACATGTTTTCCTCACTGCATTCCAGGGCAAATTCTATTTTAAAGTGATAGTAGACAAATGCTTGCTTATAATTCTATATTTTTTCTTGTTTTAAAAAATAAAGGTTCAAGTCAGTGTGCCCTAACATATAACAATTCTTCAATCTGGAAAAATAAAGAAACTAATGCATGTTCACATGTTTTAATCTTAAAGTGGAAAACTATTAACTTCCTCATGCCCCAGCTCAGCATGGCTTTTTATAGGGCTGTGTAGAGAGGTAATAGACAAGGAGTGGTTGTATGACATGTGGGTCACACCTGACCTAATGTGGAGCCAGGGAGTTGGGACGGAGGCTACAAGGCACTACTTTAGTGCTGGGTCTACATTTCAATGATATACCACTGAGTTTTATAGAAACCAGCTTGAACACCCTCGGAATAATGGGCAAGCCAATTCCATTCATGATGGAATGTGAAATTGGAGAGGCTGGATACTTTATTTGTAAAGCGACTTAAGTCAGACCAAATTCCTTTCTCGGGTAGACCAGTTAAGTGCTGGCCTATTCGTACATTCATGTGTGTGTGTGTGTGTGTGTGTGTGTGCTCCTTCATTCAGCTCTTAGAATCCAGTCCTCTCACAGTATTTTCTAAGCAAAAGAAAACTTCCCTCTGTACTGTATCGTGTAATAAGGATTCAACGGGGAGAATTACCATGTAACTTGTAATAAAGATTCAAGGAGAGAGTTAGAGCTCAACATCCGTCTCACCAATAACACAGCACTCAGCAAGCTAACCTGAAGTCTCCCACTGAACTGGACTGAAAGGTTGGAGCTCAGTCCCTAAGAGTAAGTGGGGAATATGTTCATCACGTGGCTTCATGAGGCAGAAGGTGCTATCAAAAGCAAAACCTTGAATCCCAGCATACAGTGTGGTGTCGAGGCACCCCTGGTCATCCCGCCTACCTCAAGGAAAAGGGCTCACCGAAAACTTTCTAGATGTGGGTCAGCCTGGGCTGGACCCCTGAGATTCTCTTCAAATTCTAGTTTTTATTCAATATTTATGCTTCCCAATTAGGCACATAGTCAATTATGTAATTATGAGCTTTGCATTTTTAAATTCTACAATGTTTGGCAAATTCTTCTTGTCAGTACTTAAAAGTGCAGCTCAGAACAGCATTAGAACCCACTGTATATGCACAGCATTCACGGGGTCTAGAAACACTAGCCCCCTGCACAGAGCTGGGCAAGTGAGGGCACAGCAAAAGAAAGTACATCAAGTGACGGGTTGTCACAGAAAGACCAGTCGGACTGGAAGGTGACTCCCTTCGGCCAGTCCATCAATGTCCCCTGACCCACTTCAAAAGCCTGCCCTCCCGCCCTGCTGATCAGCAAGCTGTCTTGTTAGAAATGCTTTCAGGGGCCTTTGGGGCTCTCGTGCTCCTTCCCCTATGCGACGGAAGCCCAGCTAAGTCCAGTGTCTTACCTATACAAGCCATACACCATAACCAATCTGCATAACTGTGAATGCCTCTTGGCTTGGGCTGAGGGCACTGGGCAATTTCCTCACTTAAGTCTGTGCTTAGGTTAAGAGTCTAGGCAGATAATAAAAGTCTCAGTTTGGTATAAACTCAAGGGCAAAGAACTGTACTCTAGTTCGAATCGGTTTGTTTTCAGGCACAACAAATGCAAACAGACCTTGCAAACACCATACCTTTCTTCCATGGACACCTCCTTTAGCTGCTGGTGTGGTTTGGTGCCTTCCATTTCCCTGATGCTCACAGCGTAGATCTTGGTAGTATAGTCGATGGCCTTCTCTCTAGCAATATCACTGTCATAGCCTCAAACAACAGAAAGAGATTGGGGTATGAGCTGGTTTTCAGGCTTTGTGTGGGGGCTGGAGGCAGAGAGAAAGCTGCCATCATCATGGAAGGGATATGGTTGATTGGGGCTCACCTCCATCTTCTTCCGCATCTGTATCTGACTCCTCACTATCAACCAGCTTGCTCTCTTGGGTCCCTACAAATTCCCTGGTCCAGATCATCAAGGCTGTGTCAGCACCTCCTACCGTGAGCAACACAGAATCATTGTGCAGCCACCTCACGTTGGTGACGTGTGAGCTGTGCCCCACATACTTCTTGAATCTTGCATGCTGCCCCTGCAAATACAGCCAGAAGCTGGCAGTTAGTTACCAGTTACCAGCGGCTCTTGATTCCTGTTAGCTAGGACGTAACGGAACTGCTCAAAGCAGCGATTTCGCCAGTATCAGGAGAGCGCATGCTCCTTGCGGCAGGGGGTGGGCTCCCACAAGACCGCACTTGGTCCACAATAGGTCTTCAACATGTGTTTTTGAAATGCATTTGGGAATTAAGGAAATAGTTTGTTTTTGTGTCTCTCTAACATCAAACACATCAGGCCCAGAGGTGTTTAGTGTGAACTTATACTCCCAGTCGATCCCCATGATGGCTTTTACGTCACAACTCGGGCAAGGACAGAAGGAAGCAAGGGACCTCAAGTAATGTCTAAAACAAATGCAGCAGTTTCTCCCATGGACACTGGGGAGGAGAAACCACTCGAAGAACTGTTGTAAAGACAAAGCAAGCTGCTCTCCATAGACAAACCTAAATAAATAAAGTCCGGTTTTCAAGTCATTGCTGGAAGCTTTTGGAGTGTGGGGCCCAGGCTGCACCACTCTACTAGCAGGTATTGAGGCAGGGATGGCGGGGTGTGCCTGTGGCTGTTCCCAGGGGTGTTCTGAAAAGTGCTGGAAAGCTTGTGTTGGCACCAGGAAGAGCTTCCATTCTGGGCTCATGAGACATGGCCTGGCAGCAAGAGCTCCCATAGGAGCCACCTAAAGAGGTGCTTTTTCCATTCTCTCACTAGCTCCCAGGGAATACCTTACACAGTGTGGCAAGCCGCATGAACTCTGGGTCAGGAGCCAGCGACTGGTGGTGTGCCAGAAGAAAATGATAGCACAGAACAGAAAAAAGACTTCCCAAGGGCTTTGGACTGGTGCACTGGGACACAGGGTGGGTGTGGGGTTCTGTAGCTCTCTGGGTCTGCTGATCCTTCCCTGCCACCGGAACCTATCCAGTCCTCAACAAAGCTCGCAGAGTGGGAAGGCCAGAGAAGCCAACAGGCAGAAGAAGGTATTTCCAAGGCCTCCAGGGTTCTGTGTGCCAAGATCTAATGCCCCCCACTGGCCTTGGAGGGCACCTGCACTCACGTACACATACACACCCACTCACATACATGTACATATTTTAAAAAACAGTAAAAATAAATCTTTAAAAAGAAGGAAGGGAAAGCAACTAAAATTAAAAGATCTGAATATCCACTTTTGCAAAGATGGCTTGCTTGTAAAGGCGTAAAGGAGAATACAGTAGGGGTGTTGGCCAGGTGAAGGACAAGGCCTGGAAGGCGGCCATGCCTAGTAAGAACAGGTGAAATGACCAAGAAGGCAGTTTAAGAATGAAGCTTACATTTTGGACACCAGGAGTGTTGGGTGTCAGGACTAAGAATTCCATGCACTTTCTCTCTGAAGCAGGGTTTTATTGTATAGCCCAGGCTGACAGCCTACCAACTGCTAGGATTTCAGACATGAACGACCACGTCTGGCTTGGGTGTCTCTTTTTATTTCTTTAGTTTT
>LOEQ01006692.1:52195-68520 GCA_001685075.1 Bramus lutescens | reverse complement strand
GAGTCAGGACACACACACACACACACTCACTGTGGAGTCAGGACACACACACACTCATCATGGAGTCTTGTCGGGAGCACACACACACACACTCACCGTGGAGTCAGGACACACAAACACTCACCATGGAGTCGGGACACACACACACTCGCCGTGGAGTCAGGACACACACACACTCACCATGGAGTCTTGTCGGGAGGACACACACACACTCACCGTGGAGTCAGGACACACACACACTCACCGTGGAGTCAGGGCTGCGATGTGTTGGCAGGGAGAACACATTCAGTTAACAGTGAATTTGCTCAGACCCAGAGCAACTATGCTTATTAGCATGCAGCAGTTGGGTAAGGGAACTGAGCTAGAAAAACTAGCTTAAAAAAAAAAAAGCAGGGCATTTAGATATGGTGGCACAAACCTGCAATACCAATATTTGGAAGGGCAGAAGCAGGAGGAACACAGTAAATTCAAGTCCAGCTTGATATATATGGGCAGTGAGGTGAGGTGAAGAGAAAGATGCCTTAATAGTTAAGAGAGCCTTCTGCTCTTCCAGCGGACTGGAGTTTGATACCTAGCACCCATGTTAGACACTGAAACCACATTTACTCCAGTTCCAGGGGATCTAAGGCCCCTTTCTGGTCTCTGGGGGCACTTCTACTCATATACATGCACATAATTTTTAAAATAATAAAAATAAACTGGAGAGAAAGACATATATATATAGAGAGAGATAGATAGATTGATTGATTGATTGATTGACATGACAAAGAACCTGAACAGACATTCTGCAAAAACAAAAATAAAACAAAAAACCAACATGGAAATGGAAAATGGGAGCATGAAAAGTCACCAAACCTCACTTACCAGGGGAATGCAAATTGAAACCATAATGAGATATCACCACATATGTTAGGACAACTGGTACCCAAGGAAACAAAAGGACAAGTGCCTGGGAGGGCGTGGAGAAAAGGGAACACTGACAGAAATGCTAAGCTACTGCTGGAGAGAATGCAAATTGGCACAGCATTATGGAAAACAGCATGAAGGTGCCTCAAAAATTTATGGATGTAAACCACTGTGGTCTGTTTGCTATTTCTCCATCCCCAGTCCTTTTTTAAGGTTGTGGAGACTGAACACAGTACTTGGGTGAGTCAGGCAAGCACTGTACCATGGATCCACCACCTCAGACCTGGGTCTGTTGAGCTGCCTGAGCCCACTATGTTTTAGTTGCTGGCCTTTTATCAGACACGAAGTATTTTAATAATGTCTTGGAGGAAGCTGCAGTACTGGATAGCTAGAGAGATTTAAATATCTGTTATCAGTTACAGAATTGGAACTAAATGCAGACTGACACATGGAAGGAACATGGATGGAGGCATCTGGCACCAGCATTTGACTGATATCTCTTCCCATGATTTAGAAATAAGATTATAAGATCGAGACGGCATGGGGCTAGAATGGAGTCACAGTCTCGAAGGCATTGAAAGATGTGGCTAGGATAGACAAGCTAAGCATGATGAACGTTCTCTTGGTATAGATACAAAGTGCTCTAACCAGACTTCAGACACTAGATTCTGCAAGTACAGGGTGGGAACGTGAACGCTCCTGAGAACGACAGCTTCATTATAGTTCAGCTATGATTTTAGCTCACTTGGTGACATTTTCATTTTATTCAATGGAACTGTGAAATCAAAACCAAGAAGCTAATAGTCTGGCTGTCCTGTGAGCTAGTCAGGGTCCATCTGAAGCACTGGCTCCCCTCTAGGCAGCTGGAGAAGGGACTGATGTGGGCAGAGAGGGAGAGCAGCTAGAAATCACAGCATACGGGGAATGGCGGAAGGAACTGGAGATGCCCAGAGAGGAAGATGAGTTTACAGGGTACAACGTTCCTACATACAAAGGCTGTCAGAGAACTGGAAAGATGTCTCAGTGATCAAGAGGCAGGGTTCAGGCTACACACAGGGGCTCAGGGCCAAGTGATGTCTGTTAAAAACAGAAACTGCTTCAAGAAAATTAATTGTGCTGCTTTCAGGGATAGTAGGTCCCTATGCTAGAACAATCAGAACGGCAGAGTGTGAGGTGTCACGATGACATCTAATTCACAGTTCATATGATGAGGATTTGGGGGAACCTCTGTGTCATGAGAATTTCACTTAAGTCATTCACTTAAAAACAGTACCAGGGAGGTTTCTACACAGCATTACAGAAGTAATAAATACCATTTCTGACTACCTATGCATTCAAGTAAAAAAAAATCCACACAGCTGCAATAGGTAGATTTAGGAAAATTAATGAAACAGATCAAGTCTCTGACAAACATGCAATATTACCTTGACAGGATATGAAAAAAGCTTAACAAAACCAAAATCATCCCCAGTGGCTAAGAGGGTGCCATCTTTAGTGAGACTGGCAGCGTTGACATCGGTCACATCGCTGTGTGCTGGCCAGATCCCTTCACAGGTGGGTCCCAGGACACAGGTCCATGTGTCCCATTCTATCTTCTCAATCTGCAGGAGGATGAAAGAGCGTGACCATGTTGTAGAGCCTCGTTTCTTCTTGTTTTCTTTAAAAGAACCCATTTTTCAAATGAGTAGTTAGCTGGAGATGACAAACTCTCCAACAGCGGGCATTTGTACTGGGTGCTGAGCTCCAATTCTTAGTGCCATTATTATTGTTCTCTTTATGAGACAGGGTCTCAGTTAGTAGCCCAACCTGGCCTGGAACTCTCAGTAACCCTGTCTCAGCTTCCCAGGCGCTAACATTACTGGATACAAGCATTGTATTCAGCCCCTGAGTTGCACATTTAAAGTAGTATTGCCTTTTCTCAATAAGCCAATATGACTGTCAAATATACTCGAATATTTTTCCTAGCGTACTTCGTAATTTTGGAATTCTGACCACAATAAAGGTTTATAAGATTTTAACTAAATTTTTAATCACTATGTCATCCACGAACTAGATCAATTATTGTCAGCCCCAGCACTGACACCTTGTGCCAGGTCATTCTTTGCTGTAGGATAACGGTCTATGCAGGATGCCATGTTTAACAGCACGCCTGGCCTTCACCCTTGGATGCCAGTGTCACCCTTCTCCATGAACACTGACAAATATTCCAGCAGGCAAACTGCTTCTGGCAAAGAATTACTGAGCTAGTAGATATTAAAAAAAATTTAAAGATTTTCGTGTGTGTATCTGTACATGAGAGTCAGGGTACTCATGCTGCAGTGTAGGTGGGGAGTCGGTACTCTCCTGCTCTGTGGCTGCTGAGGATTGAAGTTAGATTGCCAGCATTAGCATCAGGTACCAGATTCTAAGTTTTTCACAGGCTTGACCTTAGTTATTAAAAAATTACATGCGGGGTAAAGGGCATGGGGAAAAATAGTTTAAGACTGGATTGGTCCAACTTCTGTTTCACTATGGATAATATTGTTTATTATTACAGATGAACACTGAGAGAATATCTAAAAATTTATAATTATAAAAAACATTGTACAAAATGGCACGATAACTGGAAAAGGGGACAAGCCATCCAGCTTGTTAGCAGACTCAGGAAACAAAGCTGAGCAGAACGCCATCGATGTCAGTGACACAGTCAGCCCTTGCCCTCACAAGTCAGAAAAACAGCTTAATGGCTAATATTTAAGAAATTCAAAAGCACGAAGGTAGACAGCGCCCTGTGTTCATAATTAAGATCGACAGGCTTGATTAGATTTTCTACCAAGGCAAATACCTTTTTTAAATATATAATTTATTTTCCATTTTATGTGGATTGGTGTTTTGCCTGCACGTATGTCTGTGCGAGGGTGTCAGAAGCCCTGGAACTGGAGCCACAGACAGGAGTGAGTTGCCACGTGGGCTCTGGGAATTGAACCCGAGGCCTCTGGAAGAGCAGCCAGTGCCCTTACAAGACCACTGAGCCACCTCTCCAGCCCCCAAATACCTTTTAAAATCTTTATGTAGGACTGTTACCTCAGATGGTCTTATTATATGTCTTCTGCCTCTTGGAGCTTCAAAGAAAAGTTGTTCTTTGGCACCTGAATTAACTTGCAACAATTTCCCTGTTATGGTAGAAGTAAGAGAGTGAATTAAACTGTGCACTTATTATTTTGTTATAAAGTGCTAAGTATGGCTGCCACAATTTTATTCATTTTAATTAGTCTCATAAACTGAATTAAATGTATGTTACATTATTCCAAAAGCACATAAATATCAACACACTGTATGAGATAATGCTCAAAGTTCTAATTCAAAAATATGGACCTCATAAAATTTGACCTTAAGTGTCTGTCCAATAATGTAAGAACTGAGGCTAGTCTCTTGTTCAGCAGCACTGAAAGGAGCTATAATTTTCCAAGCCGTGACAAAATGACAATTCTCACCCATTTTCCCCACGGCCATCTATGTAAATGAGGTAAGGACAACTATTCTGGCATCGAAAGTGAGATGCCCTGGAGAGCTGCATTTGCTTAGTTTTAATTTCTAAATCCGCCTTTAAAGTTAGGGACAAGAAAGACACACGAAGCAAACTACAAATATTGCCCCTCCTAACCTTGTCTTAGTTGAAGACTTCAAAAGCAGACAGGGGCGATCCTCAAATAAACTGTTGAGCACTATACAACCAGTCTCATTCGCTGTGACTGATGTTGGAATAGACTCAGCTCTCCTCATCCGAGGCAGCAATAGTAGGGGATGCACCTACTATTTATTTTTTTTTGGTAATGGTTTAATTACCTAAAATTTCAATATTTTAGAGGACGCTAAGTGTCGGAGAAGACCCAGCTTCCACAGCTAGGAGCTCACTTGACTCGGGACCCTCTGTTGACTGCCTCAGCCCAGACAACATGCATTCGCTCTGTAAGCAGTTTACACAAAGTGCTATTTCCCCTCTCCCCCACAACTGTGCATCTACACGTGGTGATACACTGGTAGGAAAAAGAGTACCAAGAGAATCCTCTGGGCTCTGCATGCTACCTGTAACATTTATTACTTGCTCTGAAGTCGAGAGGTCTGGGTGTTTCTAAGTGATGAACTAAGGAATGAGGCTCTCCAGACTCTTCCCTGCTAATCTGGTCTAACAGTTTCTAATTTGGTAAGGTATCACATGACTGGGGGTGGGACTGCCTAGACTCTAAGGATTGTGGGGAGCTGAAAGGGGGGCCTCTGGGATAGACATACTTTGCTATGGCCAAACATACGTGAATGGACAAAAAACAAAGAAAGAAATGAGGAGGATTAAGTGATTGCTCACTGTCCAGCAGCAGGAAGTGAGCAAGTATTACTTTTCTAATGAACTAAATTTACCTGCAAAGAAAATATGTCATTAGGACTTTCAAAAGTGACTGTAAAATATGTGGGAAAGCGATTAAAAGTCTCAGGTCAGACATTTTCTGATGCAGCCATTCCTTGATGACTCGGATGATAAGGTACTGGAGAACTCAGGATTGGAAGTCTGACACCATTGGAACAGCTTTCCTTACAGTTTTTTGTTCTGTTTGTTTTGTTTTGTTTTGTTTTTCAAGACAGGGCTCCTCTGTGTAACAATCCTAGCTGTCCTGGAACGAGCTCTTGTAGACCAGGCTGGCCTTGAACTCACAGTGCTGGGATTAAAGGTGTGCAACACCACTGCTGGGCCCACAGGTGTCTGGCATTGTGTGATGTTTCCTGTGGGCACTCCCTTGGCCTGCCTTTCCCTAAGAGTCACCTTGACTGAAGGTGAGTTTAGCTGTGATGACAGATGCTGACCCAAGAGGGCTCAGGCCCACACTGGGAGTAGGCAATAAGAAATTGTCTCTTCTAGAAAGCTGGCATGGAGTGGATTCCCAGCTGGGACAAGGTGTGGATTTTGGAGCAGAGAGTTGGGGGCAACTGAAACTGAGAGGGTAGAACTGAGTTAGGGGGGTTCATGTGTACAGGCTGGGGGCAAAGCTACACACAAGACCCAGAGGAGCAGCTGGTGGGAGCAGCTGCCCCAAGCAGGCAAAGAGACAGCAACTGCTTTGTTCGTTCCTCCGAAGTTCCCAGTTCATTCTTTTTTTTGCTGTTGCTGTTTTGCTTTGTTTTAGAGACTGGGTTTCTCTGTGTAACAGCCCTGGCTGTCCTGGAACTCACTTTGTAAACCAGGTAGGCCTCGAACTCACAGAGATCCTCCTGCCTCTGCTTCCTGAATGCTGGGATTAAAGGTGTGTTCCACCAGGCCTGGTTTACAGTTCATTCTTAAAGCCAGTTCCTTAGGTATTGCTTCCTGCTCTCGGAGGCTATGAAGCATTCTAGATCATTACTTTGAAATTTCAGCTAATCTGAGTAGGTTTCTGTTCCTTGAAAGACAGACTATGAATTAAAACCAACTATTTTCATGTTTAAGCAAGCCATAATCATGGACATGTGTGTTCTCCCTCACTTTTATTATTACATGGTAGAAATAGTTAGGTCACCATCCTTTTTCTCCCTCTGCCCACTGTCCATTCTCTTTCTTTGCTTTCTCTTTTTACCCCTGCCTCCAAGTGCATGTACACACACACACACACACACACACACACACACACAATGAAATCTGAGGACAAGGAGCAGAAGCAAAGACAAAAATGTCTGTATTGTCTATATATTCTTGTCCTCAAATAATGCGAACTGAATTCTTCCAGTGCCCACATTTTCATCACTAGAAAAGTCTGCTCACACAGAAAAACAGGGCAGAAAAAAATAAAACAAATGAAGAAAAAAAAAGCAAAAAAAAACCCCCTGTCCTCACAGCTAAGGAGAGATAGTCAATCACACACAGTAAATGCCACATGTGTTAGCTCAGTTGCCACGCACCTCACGAGTCAGGATAATTCCAGAGTAGTATTACATGGATCAAACTTGCCAGGCCATTTGAAGTGAAAATAGAAACCAAGTATCTTGTGAAGTTCCCAACTGTTGATTGACTAAAGATCCCACTGTTTTCAGAAATGAACTTTTACTACCTAAAATAAATCCTGTGTTTTGCCTCTCCCCATGCATTCTTTTCTCTACTATTTCATGCATGAGCCTTCCTTTGGGGCACTGATGTTCCTGCAAGAGCAAATGAGCCTGTTGTTGCCATGGTCACGAAGGCTGCTGAGGCAGTGCCTGCGCCTGCACCTAAGCCATCCCCACCCCTGCTGAGCTAGCTGGATATAGCAGATGCTTTCACTATTTCTGACAAACAAACCCCTGCCTCTAAAGTTTGCTCTTTACCCCTTCCATGCTCTCGAGGCCTCTGCTATGACAAGCTAGGCTGCTCTTATGGGAGCATGGCACATTCCTGAGATAGCTGGGACCTGGGACATCTGGATGACGGAGAGTTGACAGCTGACAGGACTGTACTTAAAGTAGCAAGAGGCGTGGGTGCACCTGCTCCCATTCTCAAGCTGGGTTAGACTTTAAAAACACAAGTATTCTACTATGCTCTCAAGCCATAGGGACTCTGATCGAAGGCCCTTTTAGAAAGGGCTGTCAGTTGCTTCTTCAAAAACACTGGCTTTCCTTCGTCTTACTCAGAGTGCCTCCCCAGTCCTAGGGGCTGGCCTTGGTTAGAATAGAGGACAGTAAGGCATTGCCCCTCTCTCCACCAGGTGATGGCTCCACTCGGAGTTCCTTTACCCAGACTCGGCACTCCCCCACCCATTAGCAACAACCTGGTCATGACCACAATGATCTTGGCGTTTCCACCCTGGCTTTTTTCTTCTTCAGTCTGCAGCATGCAATGCAAGGCCTACACACTTGGCAGAAACAAAATGAACCTAACTCTCCAAATGTAAACCCACACCACAGTATGGCAGCACCGTGTGTCTGTTAGGACAGTCACTAGCCAGACAGAGAGAAAGCTCAAGTGTTAAGAAGGGTGGGGCTGACTGGGACCCTTGTGGACGGCCCCTGACGAGAGGGTAAAGCTGCATAGCTTCTGAGTTTCTCAGAAAACCTCGCCAGCAGACCTAACGACCTCCACCCCAGGTATACACCCCACGCGTTGATAACAGAGGCTTGGAAAGACTCTTGTGCCCCCAGATTCACAGCGGTATTGTTCACAATAGCTAGGGTGGAGGCAATCTAGGTGTGTATCAGCAGATAAACACCCAAGCCAAATGTGGAGCAGACACACAGACAGCAATCAGCTGCCTTAGGAAGGGAATTCTGACGCAGGCCACACAGGAGAGGTCCTGAGGACACCGTGTGGAGGGAACTGAGCTAGTAACAAAAAGACAGCAATGTGGGGTTTTACTAAGATGAGGTGCATAGAGAAGTCCAGTCCAAAAGGCACAGAATGGAAGTGTCTAGGAATTTACAGGAGAGCCATTGTCTACTGGGTATAGAGGTCTGGTCCTGCAAGACGAAGTGAGTTCTTGGGGTGGATAAAGATAATGGCCACACAACAATGAGAATATTCACCATGCTTGAACTGGTACATTAAATAATGGTTAAATATTTATATATTTTCCCTTTAAAATCTCTTTAAAAACCTTCCAAATCAAAAATTCCTAGATCACATTTTCCTGTTGGCCCTTCACTTCCAAAATAAAACAACTGGTGGGTTTTTATCCCCCTAACAGTGATGGCAGATGGGGATTTCACGCCTTAGGTCCAGGGCTACGGCTGTGTGCGTGGTGGGCTCTGAGGAGTCATCTAATCCTGCCACATACAGAGAAGAAGGAAGAGGGAAGACCATCGCCTTCTTGAATTTTTAAAACAATAGAGCAGAGAATATAACAGAAGTAGGAGTGAGAGGCGGCTGTCCCCTCTGACCCCTCGGCCTCACCAACCCCAGGTGACACAAGCAACCCTACTTCTGCCTGGCTATAAATTCCATCCTGCACCCTTGCCTCTCTGCCTGTCTGGCACAGCCCTGACCTGAAAACTGGGGGATTTATCTGATTTCCCTCTGCCCTCACTGGACCTGGTGCCTCTTACAATAAGTCACATGTTTTTCTCTCCATTTACTCTATAAAAACTGCTGCAGGCCATACAGCTCAAATAAAGTTCAAATTCCAGAGCAAATACAGACACAACTAAACAGCTGCCCGGCCTGAACAACGACTACCTCAAAAAAACAACAACAACAACAACAACAACAACAACAACAAACTTGAAATAAGGTATCCCAGAGTTCCTGCAGGAACCTCTTCCTGGCTCAGACCTTTGCTAGCTTTCTCTGACTTTTATTAGTTGCTTTTGGGGATGCCCCATTCAAGATAACCTGGAGCTCCTCAACACCTCCAGAACCAAATTCTGCGTGAGTGAGCACGGCAGAAGGGCTCTGCCTTGGTCGGACTCTCCAGATTTCTTTCCTCCACTGCTCAGTCAAGCACCCCTGACCCTCCCACCTTCTCAGCTCTGCACATCATGTTCCTGTGGTCTGGGACACCCTCCGTGGCTGTCTGGTGACCCATGCCTAGGATTTCCCTCAGAGCTCTCTCCTCAGAACACACACTGTACTTTTCCACCACAACAGACTAGGACTTATTTGTAAATGAGGATCCTGCCCACTCCTAAATGCTTGCTCCAGGATCCAACGGCGAACTCCTGTGCAGCACTTACGGTCCACCCCACTGACATGGCCCATCCGGAGCCCTCTCACTCCTTCCTCCAGGACTCGCAGCTTCTCTCCTGCATCATCACAGTCCAGTTTCCTTCAGAACGAGCCCACCTCCCTCCGGAAGTCCTAACTTTCACAGAGAATGCGAGCATTCTAGATCCACATTTTCTGTCTTAAGATTTTGCAGATGCTAGCTGTAAACAGACAAGGCTTCATGGCTTGTGGAAGCAACTTGGAGGAGGCAAAGGCAGAAGCTAGGAGCTTTGGGGAGTATAGATAAATTCAGAGGAGCTGAGCATAGCTTTCTAGCTTCACTGACAGATGGAAATTGCTTGAGACTTCGGGACCGATCTCCCGGAGACAGTCTTGGTCAGGAAGACTGAGTAGAAGGGCAAGGACCAATCATATGTAACCCAAGGCATGTATGGTAACTCAAGGCATCACATGTTTTCATGATGGCTTCAGTTAGTAAGATCTTCACAGAATAGAAAAATACTCCAAATGGTTACAGCAGCCACTCCTGGGCTCTCAGGTGAGCCTCCCCCTGTTTTCCTCTAAAGCTCAACCACCATTCTCTCTGGAGATGATGCTTAAACAGACATGAATTTAAGTTTTCTCTTAAAGCCACAACCCGCTTTACCTCTAGAGTCCCAGTCGATGTGTGTGATGTAGCTAGACGCCCCTTTACAGATGCCAACCCTCTTGCTTGTAAGTACGTTGTAAATGTCCACGAAGTTATCATGGGATGCCACAGCAAGGTATTTTCCTGTATCTGTAGAGAAAGTATACAGTAAACAGCAACACATCTGATGCAGGAATTCATCTCCAGGAACTTAAGATTTTGAAGTGGAAGAAAAGTCAAAGAAACTTTTAGGACAGTCCATTCTTCCATTTTTTGTCTCAAGATTGCTATTTTTTAAAAGTATCTATTACCATATTCAGCTTTTGAATTTTTCTCTTTAAGACAGAGTTTCTCTTTGTAACACCTCTGGCTGTCCTCGAACTCCTGTAGACCAGACTTGTCTTGAACTCACAGACAAGTCTCTGCCTCCTGAGTGCTGGAATTAAAGGCATGTGTGCCACCATTGCCTGGCTCACCTTTTGAGAATTTAATGTCAGAGATCATTTCTTTTCTGTGATGGAAGGAGACCATGTCTTCCACACTGTCAGCATTGACCACCAAGAAACTTCCATCGTTCAAGCCAACTGCCAAGGCTTTCCCATCAGGGGAGAAGGCACAACATCTTCCTCCTATAAAGGGGTCCGAGGAAATAAGAGTTGAGTGAGTGTTCTGCTGTTGAGCAGAGCAGGAGGAGACAGGGGAGAAATGTGGGCACGTGTACCACATGTTTACGTATGGCTGGGCCTTTAGCACTACCCAGGTGGGGATTCAGATTTCATCATTTGGGAACTAGCAGGACAGTTCTGCGGGCAAAAGCACTTCTTACATAAGCCTGACAACCTGAGAACCCACGGCAGAAGGAGAGGACGAACTCCCAAGAGTTGCCTCTAGTCTTCATGTCTGCACATATGGCATGCATGTTCATAAAACAAATATTTTTAAATCTGTGAAAATTATCATAATTTAACTATGTCTTCCTCTCACTACCAAAGTCACCCGTCTAGAGCTGGAGAAATGGCTCTTAGGTCAAGCGCACTCACTGCTCTTGCAAAGGACCTTGGCTTGGTTCCCAATGCCCACATCAGCTGGCTTCAGGAAATCAGACACCTGCTTGCATACGCTCACACCTCCACAGAGGCACACAGATATACATCATTAAAAAAATCAATCTTAAAGAAAAAATTTAATATCCACAAGGTTTATTCATTCCTTTCTTTACCTTGGAGTATCTGGGCCTTTAAGGTAGGTAGGGGGAGTGGGTGCTGAGAGGGCAGTGGATAACATAGCCTCTGAGAAGAGAGGAAACATTCAAGAGCATGAATTCTCCAACAAAATTTCTAGAAGCCACTTTTTAGGATATCTCGACTGGCATACACATTTGTTTATTTAGAAAACCCCTCATAGTCTTAATTTCTCTGCTTCACAGATCATAATGCACAATGCAGAAGTCGAAAATTCTGGTTGTCACAACCATAGCCATGCTGTCGTGTGCTGATGCGGCTCCAGCAGCTCCGTCTGGCTTCCGTAGGGACCTATGGCTCTGCTGACAGACGTCAAATGTGGTGTTCGTTCTAGTAACTTCAAATTGGTTTATGTAGACAACATCTCCATTCGTTCGTCCACAACTTAGTGCTATTCCCTTAGTGTGAGTCAGCTCTGCTGCTAGTAGAGAGATAATACAAGGACTAGCCAACCCCAGGCAGCACCAGCAGGGTGCGGTGAGCCTGATTACTATACAAACTGGGCTGTGTTTTAGGGTGAAAGGAAGATGGTAATAATTACACCAGGAGAGCAGGGGAAACTAGGTAGAACTGTCATCTAGAAGCAGTAGTTTCTCTTCTTAACTAATTTTAAATTCAGGGATTAAAGTCCATCAGCTAGCTTCCACAAGAAGGTCCTAGTTTCATTTCACCAAGGCAAGTTAGTGGGCTAGACGATTCAATCGTTCAGAGCACGGCTTTGGACTTGCTTGAAATCCTTGCTCCACCATCTGCCCAGTTGTAGGTATCCAGGGGAAAGTGAGGCAATGGGTGACAGCCAGGGCACAGGTTGTTCTGTGAGATCACCATGCTGCAGTGTGCATTCAGTTTCACTATTTAGTACTTAGGGGACCTCGACCAAGCTACTTTAGTAACCTGTCAACCATGAGAATGACAGCCTCCTTCACTGGGTCTCTGCTGGCTGCTTAGAGGTCACAGTCTGCCTGTGGCCTGACAGCGCCCTCCCCTTCAGTAAAGCCTCCTCCTCTCTACAGGCCCTTATCTGGAGGACATCCCTGGGTCTAGAGGACTGGCCTTATCTAAAGCTGTCATCTTGAACTTAAACCTTGGCCCAGGTTCTCCTACGCAGACTTGCTCTAGGAGTTCTGCTGCAGGACTCTACTGCCACATACAAAGTCTTGTGATAGGTGCATGAGACTTAGTGCAAATTAGGGTTTGTCCCCAGGCCCCCCAATCCTATATATCCCTTATACTCTGGAATACAATTGAGCTGATTCACCAAAATCTGCCTCCAGGAGGTCTGTCTCCATTCGTGCTCATGGGCCACGTACAAAGCTTTCTGTTGTCCCTTCTGCCTCTTTCCCCTCTCGACCTGGTGGCCCAGAGGCTGAGAGGGGGAGAAGCCCTACACCTGCCATGTAAAAGTGATGTGCTAGCATGCTCTCTGGCTCCCAGCTGCTACCACCAGTTCTAGGCTTTCATTTAGCATGCTCGCTTTAGATGATCCCCTGTCTGCAGAATGACTCTGCACAAACACTGGAGGGCCAGGGCCCAAGCTCGGTCTTTCCTGCCTTAAGAATTTTTGTGACCACGAGGCTCGACTCCCTCATCCCTTCCTAAGAAAGCAGTCCAGGTGAAGGGTCTGAGCTGAGCTTCCACGGACCCTTGTACCCGTGGGATAGCTATTCTACCCTCTACCCATCTCCTCCTGTCTGCCTGAAGCTGGCCTGAGTGTAGTGTGTCAGGAGCACCCCAGCCTCTTGGTGTCTGGGTAGGTTTGGCCAAGACGAAGCCTGGCAAGGCCCGAAGGTGAAGGCCTGGGAGGCTGAAGTGTTTGCTCCTCCAACCCCTCCTGCAACGCCACTATCTCACCGGTTCTCACTCCCCATCCCACCAACACCTTGGTCCTTTTGTCTTCTCAAGCCCAGGCCTGGCAACGGCATCTGCGGTCGCTAATGGCATAGCCCTGCACTATTCGCGGCCCTTTCATCCCTGTCCGCCCCTTTATAAGTAGTCCTATTTTAAGCTCCTCTCTGATTACCCAAGGAAGCAGGCCAGCTGCTGCCGGGACTCCTTTCTGATCTCACCATCTCTGTGGAATCCTCCGCGCCTGACACACAGGGCCACTCAAGAAGCAGCTGCCGAACCTACTGCAAGCCAATTGTCCAACACACGTTTATGACATCAACTAATTTTTTCTACCAAATTAATCTTTTATTTTCCATAAACATAAATTCATAGAGATAAACAGTGGTTGCCTTCATCCGTTTTGTTTTATAAGCTGAAATACTTCAGCTCTCAATAAGGAGGGCTACAGCCCCTGACGGCCAGCGCCTGCGCAGTACAAGCAAAGTGAATGTGGTGCTGGGGCACTCTGAGATGAGACCAACTTCTGGAAAATCTCTGTGTGCTCTTAGTTTTAACTGCATGGTGAGCCCTGAATTCCCTTGCTTGGGCTATTTTGGGGGTGTGTAACAGTAGCTGATAAATGAGTGAATCCAATGGTGTCTGTTGCCTGCAAACAGACACCCTTTACGTGTAAGATGCTGTGTACCTTTTTTAAGTTTCCGTACTGCCAACATACGGTGCTGGGAAGATAATTCCCAGATCCGAAGGGTCTTGTCATCGCTTACTGTTGCGCAGATGGGCAGGAGAGGGTGCGCTGCCAACCCCCATACTTCCCCTTCCATGTGTCCCTGTGGGAGAGGAAATGGGGCAGAGTGAACCATGCTTCCTGGCTAGCCTTCCTTCAGCTTGGGCTGCATATTTAGGCTGAGAGTGCCTCCGACAGGCTAAGACGTGAACAAACAGTTTTCTTGAGCCACGATGACTGCATCAAGTCATTTCTTATGTACGGCCTTTAAGCTGGCGGTTTAGGAGACTAACCATTCTTTCAGAAAGGAAAACACAGGACTCACTGCCTATAGGTTTGTTTATAGCTTGGAAGACATTTTCCCATGTGGCAACAAATATCCAGGTAAACTGTAAAACTCCCAGCCCGTCCCCCCTGTTTTGTGTATATGTGCGTATGTGTTTGTAGACATAGCATGTCTGTGCTTTCTGTGTGCAGCCCAGAGGTCAACCCTGGGTGTGATCTTCATTGCTCTCCACTTTAACATTTGAAAAGGGTCTCTCAGTGGGTTAGCCAGGCTGGCTGACCACAGAGCTCCAGGGAGGCCCCTGACTCTGCCCAGCCCCAGCCTCAGCCCCAGCCTTGTAGGTTAGAGATGCATGCCACCATATCCAGCTTTTAAGTGGGAACTGGGGATCTTGATTCAGGGCCTCATGCTGGCACAGCAAACCCTTTAACTGAACATCTCCCCAGATCTTAAGCACACGATGTAAACACACTGTGCTGAAGTGACTATTGCCTTTGGTGAAACTATACTCTGAGGCGTAGAGGCCATCAGTCTTGGCTATGGAACTAGACAACAACGTTCTGGTTCCTACAACTCTAGTCCTTCGAGTGCATTGGACTTGGTTCTCTCCTGTCCCCATACTGGGATTGAACCTAGGGCCTCATACATGCTACTTGAGCATTCTACCACTGAGCTACAGGATGCATTTTGTCTGGCTGAAAAGAAAGAAATCTAAATTTTGGCTCAGAGAGTCATAGGCGCAGCTCAGATTCAGTATTTGTTCATAAATTGGTGTGCCCATGTGCCAAGTGTAATCACCAGCAAGATGAAAGGTGCTTAGTAATACACACAGAGGCCATTTCAGATGCCCATGTCTTATCACAAGTACACACTCTGGCTGGCTTAGAAACAGTAACTGAGATAAAACAGTATTTGAAATAGCACACGCCTTTAATCCTAGTACTTGGAAGGCAGAGGCAGGTGGATCTCTGTGAGTTCTATGTCAGCCTGGTCTATAGAGTGAATTCCAGGAACTATACAGACAAACCCTGTCTCAAAACAAAACAAAATAAAAACAACGAAAACAAAACAAAACCTCAGTATTTTAAATATCAACACTTAACATGAAGAAAAATATAATTTATCTCTCAATAAAGCAGCATAGAGAAGAGATTCGTACCACACAGTAATAAACAGACCGTTAACTAAGCTGATTCCAGATGCTCGGCTTAGAGCAGTAAGAAGGCAGGCCACATGCCCCTGGGGGGCCTGCAGTTGAGATGTCTGGGGGAACAGGCAGCTTTCCAAAGAGAAACTGGATGGCAGTTGATGGTGAAGCTGTCTGAGAAAACAGTGATTTGGAAGGAGCTCCTAGGTAGTCCAGTACCTGGAGAAAGGTGGGGCTGGACAGACAGGCTCTGCTCATCATCCCATGTGACCATGATGCTCTGCATCCCCAGTGCTGGGCTCTTTAAAAGTCTCTCACCTCAGAGTCACACCGAATGGGTGACAGGCCATCCCTACTCTCTCTAGACTAACTGGCTCTGCCAAGAGCTTTATCTGACAGTCTCTTTGCATATCGGGCCCTGTGATTCTTTTAAATATGTTTCACTTTCAGTAATGAAGCAGGATACAAGATTAACTCAAAAAAAAATCAGTAGCCCTTTTGTACACAGATGATAAATGGGCTGAGAAAGAAATCAGAGAAACATCACCCTTCACAATAGCTACAAATAGCATAAAATATCTCAAAGTAACCCTAACCAAACAAGTGGAAGACTTGTATGACAAGACCTTTAAATCTTTGAAGAAAGAAATCGAAGAAGACACTAGAAAGTGGAAAGATCTCCTATGCTCTTAGGTAGGTAGAATTAATATATTAAAAATGGCAGTCTTACTAAATCTGTAGATTAAATCTACAGATTCAATGCAATACCCATCAAAATTCTAGCAAAATTCTTCACAAATCTCGAAAGAATGGTATTCAACTTCATATGGAAAAGCAAAAAAACCCAGAATAGCCAAACAACCCTGTACAATAAAGGAACTTCTGGAGGCATCACAATCCCTGACTTCAA
>LOEQ01006691.1:48539-71681 GCA_001685075.1 Bramus lutescens | reverse complement strand
GAACCCTGACTGCTCTTTGGACTGGAGAGGGAGGAGGAGGAGGAATGGGGGGAGGGGGAGGAAAATGGGAGGAGGGAAGGAGGTAGAAAATTTTAATATTTAAATAAATTATTAAAAAAATAAAATAAAATACTTAAAATTTCTCTGTATTCCTATACAAGCTTGCCTTCTATTATGACTCTCAAAGAGCACATTCCTGACACTTTATTATTCCTCCACCTTCCCATGGCTCATGAAAGGTCTTTACAAAAGATTCTTCTTTCTCAGGGAAGTCTTCTCCCATCTTTGTTTTTCCTCATGGAAAATTCTGGTAGCATAGGCCCATTCCATGACTCAGCAAATATATTCATGTGTATTTCCACAAACGCAGAAACAGACTCACCAAGAATTAACTATAATACTGTTGACAGGGTATCATTCATAATAACCCGAAAATGGGAAGGACCCAAATGACCATCAGTGGCCAAACTGATGATTAATGTGAACATTATTATGAACATTACTATATGAGCAAACAACAAACCACGTGCAATTAGGTGGGTAGAACTTGCAAAAATAACAGTAAATTGACCATAAATATGATGTAGAAGAAGGCCTGATCTATCCTTTCACTCAAAGCTTTAGAACAGGCAAACTTCATCTGTACTGCCAGAGCTAGATAATCGTTGCCCTCTGGGAAGGCAGTGACCGGAAGGAGACACCGAGGAGCTACTGGACTGCTGTGGGATTCGGTTTTCCATCTATGCCATGATTACATGGGAGTGTCCACTTTGTGATTTCATACTAAGTTTACAATTTCTACAAGTCTATGCACGTGCTATTTACATATATTATTTAAACAACAATATTTCAAACAGTATATCGCACCACAAATAATCAACATAACAATTTGTTCCTGAAGTTTCCTCTGATTTCACTTTATTTTAGCTTTTTTTTCTTATTCCTACGTAAAGATTTGCCACCATTGCCATATAACACACACCCCAGGCTGCTTAATATAAGGTGCTGGGGAGCCTGTTTCCTGTCCCTCTCAATAAGACTAGTCTCTTTGGAGGTGACTTTTTTTTTATCTGCAATGTTGTTCTGCAATACACCAAGTAGGTTGGGAATCATCCTTGACCAGGGCTTTGTTTCAAAAGGGTTTCTATGAGATACATGCCCAAAGTATCTATTGCTTTATTGTATATAGGATCTAAAGTTTTCATGTTGTAATAATGTGAAACTTTGGTTTTGGAAGGCAGATGTATTGTGGGAGATGGTGTATTGGATTAAGCAGTCAATGCTTTTACTAGAAAGATTCACTTGCCTTTACCTTGAACTGTGGGAATTTATCTCCAAAGATGCACCCCAGACTTACAGCTTTCGTCATCTGAAATATGGCAATAGTCATGTTTGCCTCACATAAATACTATGTGTTTCATGCACATGTTTTAGGAACTCTAAAAGACAGTACAGGCTAGAAGCAATGCAGACATAGTAAATTATAATTATTGCTTGAGTACTTTAAGTCAAATAGCAAAGCTTCTCAGGGATGGAGAACAGGTAAAAGCACACTGGCAAGGAAACTCTATTTTGATAAAGCACAAGTTTATTGGAATGGGAAATTCTAGCTACATAGGATCAATCTGTTTTGTATTTTCCTCGGGTATCATGAGAGTATCCGGTGGTATATGGAGCTCAGATACAAAAGGAAGTTCTAGGAGATAGACCACCCTAAATGTCATCTCTAACTAAGCACAGCTGTCACCCACCATCACAGAAGAGCACCCACAGCAGAGCCAAATGCCCAAGCATGACGTTTCTTTACATCTAGGTGGACCTTCTTCTGGCAACACTGCAAGAAAAACTCTTGAAACTATTTGATTTGGATCTTATGTTCTCGTGAGAGTTAATTTCTGAGCAGCTGGTGAAATGTTTGAGAAGGAAGGGAATACTTATTTCCCACACTTTCTTAATCAGGTTGAAAGTCAAGAGAGCCTTATCATTAGTTAACATATAAATGGAAACTCAAACTCTCATTTTCTAATGAATTGTTTATAATTATTTCCTCTTCATCTCCTTTAATCCAATGGAGTAAGAAAAATTCTATGCACAAAGGTAGGAGTTGGTGTTCATTTGAGTTTACTGAGAATCTCAGAAGACAGAGAGGACTAAATGGTTGTTGGACATTGTTTGAACAGAGTTCACTGAAATAGTTCATTTCTTCTGTCTCTCCCAAAGTACCAGATTTAAAAAAAAATGGTTTCAGGCAGCATCCAGCTAAACCCTTATGAAGTATAACTATATGAAATAGCTTTGTCCTGTTGGAAAATCACAGGATGATAAACAATTGCAAAAATGAACTACATTGATTTTAAGTGTATTGATTTAAATGGTAACTAGTATTACTGAGAGAGTACAGATACAGTGATATCGATAATGATGTGTAGGTATGTGGATTTCTCTAGTTTCGAGGTACTTGTTGGAGGTGATTGTGTTTTCCTTTAGATATAATGAGCTGTGTGAAATTCACTTAAACATTCTCTTCTGGAACAGTTCCAAGGACAGTTTCATCTCATATTCATGATTAATGAAAAGTGATCTTCAAGACAAAATCACTTTCTTGAAAACATGTCTCAGCAAGCAACTCTGGGAACAATCAATGTACAAGACTAATCAACACACAGAGTTACAGGATGCCTCAGAAGATGGTGGCAGAGGGTAAGTGTTAGTTTAATTGTGAGACAACATATCTTTCACAGATTCCTGTCTAGAATCCAGCTTGCTCATCAATAAAAGCAGTTATTTCTGAAGTGCCTTTCAGAAATACCAACGTACCAGGCATTAATTACATCACAACCACATGATGCTGGTATGCATGGCAAAGGAAGGGTATTCACTAAGTGACCTATATATTACATTATAGCTTTTACACTCATGTATTCATTCATCTGGAAATATTTGTTAAAGGTTTTACAATTTTTTTTGAAACACGGTTTCTCTATGTAGTCCTGACCGTTTTAGGATTCACTCTGCAGACCATTTAAAACTCACAGAGATCCGCCTGTCTCTGCCTTCCAAGGGCTGGGATTAAAGGGGTGTCCCGCCACCACCCAGGGAAGGTTTAATAATTTTCTGGTGAGTTTTCCTCATGAAAGCAAATGTAAAAAAAACACCTCAGATAGGAGTATTGTGTGTGTGTGTGTGTGTGTGTGTGTGTGTGTGTGTGTGATTTAAAAGCAACCAAACTATGTACCAACAGCAATGTGTTGATCCCATGAATCAGGACAGAACGACAGAGCTAAGCCCAGAAACGTACCTTAAAGCTTCTGAGCTGAAATGTCAAACTTTATGTTCCTACACACCTGAATTGAACTCAAAGTCCTCTGTAGCCCCCACCCACCTCTCGAGAGCACAGAAAGATAACTGTCTCTTCTTCTCATCCTATCCTGAACTTGGTACAGAATGCTAAGCTAGAATTGACCTCATAAGTCATGAGGCTGTTTCTCTACAGTAGACAAAACAACCACTGTGTGCTTTCTATAATTTCAGTGACTTAATTTCTTGTTGAGGTCGGACTTACCTCTATCTATAAAACCTATTTCTACTTCCTTGAAATCATCGGAATATCATATTCTACCTGAAGCCTTCTTCTCTAAGACATATAGTCTCACAGATCATCTGCTCTCTATGAATCATGGTTTCAAACCCTGATACTCCCATTGTTCAAAGAGATGGAGCCTCAGAACCAACATACCTTCCCCCTTCGCTCCTGCACATGTTTTGTGATGTGTATGGAGCATCATGGCACAACCTGAATTATTTCTTCATTGGTTCCCTGTAGAATGGAGATTGAAACCTAGCAGTCATCCAAGGAAGGACACCAATAGATTACTAGGGCTTGCTTACATGTTTGAGGGAAGCTTGGGGGACAAGGCTAATACGTAATTCTATAGTCTTATTAGCCATAATCCAAAAATTATCCTAACCCCTTAACAGATCCAGTAATAATAACACTGACCAAAGAAAACTACATGCCAACAAATATATTTTTGTATATGTGTCTGCATGAACATATGTGAATATATAAAATATCCATTTATACATGTGTAATCACTTTCAATCCACATTACCAATACATTTATCTATACAAATACACTCACACAAATACATGAGCCTTTTTCATCTTCCTTCGCTTATTTGAATTTACAAAAACAGTAAGATGAAATCAAGGAATGTATTTATATACTTAATTAGTTAATATAAAAACACAGAACTTGTCAAAATTCACTGTGTAAACTACAGAATCAGCATCTTTAGATTCCAGATCCAATCTCCCTACACAGTGTCATTTTCCCAAAATAAGCAATTTTCTGAACAACTAGACCAGTGGTTCTCAACCTTCCTAATGCAGTGACCCTTTAACACAGTTTCTTGTGTTGTGTTGACACCCCCAAACCATAAAATTAATAACTGCAGTTTTGTTAGTTTGTGAATCATAGTGCAAAATTTCCTAGAGGTTTGCCAAAGGGGTCGAGACCCACAGTTGAGAACTTCTAATCTAGATTGTTCTAAGACTCAGTTATTAGTCTAATAATATAAATATTTGCTTTTATTTCTCAATACAGGGACTCACTGGGCAGCCCTGCCTATTCTGAATCTTACTCTGTGAACCAGGCTGGACTCAAACTCACAGAGATCCATCTGCCACCTGAGTGCTAGGATTAAAGGCATGAACCACCACCGCCTAACCTATTAAACTTATTTATTTATCCTATAAATCTTAATGGTCTCCTTAACGCAGTTACTGGGATGTGTTCAAGCTGGATGTCACATCCCATTCCTCCTACAACATCCGCTTTCCTTTGTCTAATCAATCATCATCAACAATTTTGCAAAATGATACTTCCTGGTGTCACATCTCCTCCATGAAATTCTCCATGAATTTCACTGCAAAATTCCTGGGAGGTTTTTCTGTTCATTGTCTTACTGTCTCGCTTTATAGTTTCCTATGCTCCTTCACACTCAGGGAGCCACTGAAACTGCTTACCCAGGTTACCAATGACCTCCATGAGTCCCAGTTGATAAAGCAGCCTGGGTCTGCATATTACTGCTGTCTCTGTGTGTTGGGAGCCAGTCAGTCATTTCTTACCAACACTTATTTTATGTGTCTCCTGAATTTTCTCCATCCTCTAGCTACCCCCCTGTGTCTTTTGGAAAGATTTCATTTCTGGTGGTTGAATATAGGGGTACCAAAGTTTATACTCCAGTGTCGTATCTTTCAACTCTAATCCCAAGTGGACTAAATGCAGCTCTCTAATCCAAAATGCTACCTATATAATGATGAACTATATACCCTTTTCCCCATCCTAACTTCTAAATTTCAGAATTGAAGTTTTCTCCAATGTCTCCAGTCTGAATCAAGTTCAACACATTCATAATAGACTATTCTGGCTGTTGCTGCACAGCGTTACTCTATTTTCACTGCAATAAGAGGTGTCATTCTTCAACTAACGCTCAAGCCTAACTACTTGGGTCAACCTTGATCCTATTCTACTTCTCACGTCGCATTGCTATTCAGTTATCGAATTCTGTCAATTCTAAACACATCCTGACTCAGATCACACATTACCTTCTTGTACTGTTCACTCTGCTCTAGGGACTTCGCCAAAGAGTCTGTAATAATGAACAAAGCTGTCTCCCTACTCCTGTCTGTTTTCATACTGCAGTGACAGAGACCCATTTAAGATATGAATGGCTTATTGTGGCCTTGTTCAAAACCTTCGGTGATAAATCCTGGTACCCCACAGTCCTCAAAATAAATTCAAAAGTGCTTGCCACAGCCCATGAGATCACAACTAATCTTTCCTCTGTATCCGTCTTCTTTGCTTTGCTCATCCGCACTGCTTTGTGCTCCCCCTGGAATAGGCTCAGCTTTCTCCTCCTCTTGTTGTTTCTTACAATGGGAGCAGGTTTTTTGCCACACATTTGTCGGCTTGCTCCCCTCCTGCCTTTGCTCTTTCCCTCAGAAAAGGCCATCTATCTGGAAAGTTCTTCTTTTCACTGACTATTCCCTTAATGCACTTATTTCTCTTTATAGAACTTAGTAACAACCAACGTTATCTTACATGCATGGTTGTTTACTTATTTATTGCTTTACTTCTGCACTAGAAAGTAGTTTCTCAAAATAGACACCACTTTCCTCATTACAATTAGAATAATAGCACATGGGGAAAGAAGTAGGCCATCAATAAATGAATAGAAATGAATGGGAGAACAAGAACATCATGAGCCTGCAGCACACACTCCTTCTTGACTCTGGCCCTGATGCGCCCCCCCTTTAAACAAAATACTTGTTTTCTTATCATATTCTATGCCAGACCATAATTTTTAATGTAACTCAGGTACCATCTGTTTTCAATAATTACCCTCTCTGGCTGCCAACAAACATGCACACACACACACACAACACACACACACACAGGCACACACACACACATGCATGTACTATCTCCACCACCATTACCTTCAGAGAAACTGCTATTGTTATTTGCCTCTGGAGTACTTAAGATTTTTATTTTTGTAGGATGTTTGTTTTGGTTTAGTTTGGTTTTGTACATTGCCACATTATGACCTCCTCAAAGCATGTATTGATCTATCCCCCTTCTAGGCACAAATTCTAATACACAGTAGGAAACACATGATGTATGTACATGTTAAGTTGCTAGTAGTAGACATAAGTTTTCACTAGTTCCATTTGTGTCTTGTGTTTTGTTTGTTCTTGTTGTTGTTGTTAGTTGTTGCTATTCATTAATGGGTTATCCCATCTGAAAGGAATACAAACTCTCAATGTAATTAATGTAAGTTGGTCTGGATATTAGAGTTCATTTCCACATACACTGTAGTTTCTAGTTGTTAGTGCAAGAATTTAAAGTGAATTTGAATGGAAAAACTTCTTAACTTTTACCATGTTATCCCACTTTATGTTGTAGAATGAAAATGTTGTATTATTTGATGGAATAGCATCCTCTTCAAGCAGCTTCACAATAAAATAGTAAGGTAGACTGTGCTTATTTGTAAGCAACCAGATTCCACAAAAACCCACTCTGTCCCAAAGAAGTCACTTGTGGGCAACTAGTCACTCTATCAAGATAAACTCTCCCAACACTATTCCAATGAAAGGAAGGATAAACATGATTCCTTTATAAATAAGGACCATGATTTTCACACAAATAAGAAATGCACTGCTTCCCTACATTGAGAAAATGGAAGAATAAGGTTTCAACTCAGCTCTTAGTTTCCATGTTTACAAGAAGGGTTATAAGCCTACATTCAAAGATCAGGCTCTGTACATAAATATGGGGCTTTGCACATCCATTCAAACTTGCCAGACCTCAGTCTCTTCACCGCCCACCCCCCGCGCCGCTGCATTAAAAGAGGTTGTTCATTCCCGCAGTTGCTGCTACCATTCACTGAGTTTGGGATCACTCACACTCTCAATGTAACATAATATCTGGTCCTTCCTCACTACAAGGTTAAAACCCAAATGTTGTCTTAGTTGGCTAACACTTGTGCTATGTATGCACCAGCAGGAGATTGCATTAGAACTGCTGGCGACTGCCCTCAAAAAAGAGACTCAGGAGGTAGGTAGAACAGTCAGGACAAAAGCTAGCTTACTTCCAATGAACGCCTTAGAATGCCAACCTGCGTTGAGCTAGCTGGCTATTTTCAATGAGAAGGAATTCACTGAGGAGAGCCAGGTGGCTTAAACTCAGATCTGAAGTCATTGGTCATTCTCAGAAACCCGTTTCCTTATATTTTTTCCCCTTTCCAACACTAGAGGCTTTTGCTTCAGTCTCAAGTGCTCACTCCAGTCCCATGCCGACCAAGAATCACCCCTTCCATTTTAAAAGGTGGGATAACAATGTGCATTTATTTGCAATTCCAGGAAGAGGGGAAGGAGGGTGAAATACACAGGAAAAGGAATTAGATGCATACCCTTCAGAGTTGCTCTTGTGGTAAAGGTCGTATACTAAATCCACCTATTCACATCCATTCTAGAAAAAAAGCTGAAGCTCTACCTTTGGGATATATTAAATACATAAATCCATAGAGTGGACGGTTATAAAGATCAAAGGAGTACTATGTAAGGGGCATGGGAACATAAGCCAGATACAGGTTCTAATGATTTTAATTCTTTCAGTAATGTTTGAGTTCTTTATCAAAATAAGGAATAAAGATGATCTAAAGCTATCAACATGCTCATTCTTTTTGTCAAGTTTTATTATAATATTCATTAACCATACTTTAAGTCTAAAAAACTTGTCACATATCCCTCCACTGTTTCCAGTATCATGCACACCATTTCTTCTTGAGGCCGTGGAATCCACAAATACTGTAGATTGGAAAACAAAATCATTATGATGATTTCTCTAAAGCTACTTAGCTTCATGTTAACTACTAGAAGATTCTGTCTAGTGAGAAAAACAAGTTAGCCAAGCAGCTCAATGCAGCTCAATGAACTGAGCATGTGCAAACAATCACAAGAACCAGAGTAATTGTCAAAGAAGATAACAAAAAAGCAAAAGTTTCAAGGGAAAAGGTGGCCCTGCTGGGCACTCAACAGTCTCTCTTCTAGAATAAAGACAACACTGACTAAGACTGACTTGTTTGTTTTGGTTTTGGTTTGTTTTTTGGGCTTTTCTTTTGTCTGTTTTATTTTTGTTTTTTTTGGTTTTTTTTTGTTTTTTTTGTTTTTTAGTAAGGGTCAGCTATACTAAACATACTTTCTAACTTATCAAAACATAAATCCTTTTACAGTTGGGTTAATGCAGGCTCACTACGTAGCACATGGTGTGGACTTTAATATCGCTGACTGTGAAATACAAATGAATAAAGCGGTATACTAAAATTACTTTGTTTATTTCCAAATGCTTCCCCACATGATAACCTATGAGGGTAAGCTTCTTCCAACTTGAGAAACACATTTTGATGGGTTCTAAATTTCATGCCCTGGGGTAGATAGAGATCAAAGCATCTACCTGATGATGGCAAATGTTTTGTTTTGAGAGGGTCTCCCTTTTTGAAGCTCCCTAACCATACAAGAGTCACTTTTTTTTACTCTTTGTTCTTAGAGCTCCTGCTTCTACCAACTTGTGGTTGATCTCTCCAAGATGTCAGATATTTTGTTCAATACTAGAATGTATTCTGAAGTGAATTAAGTTTTTAATTTTTTAATTCCGCTAATACTGTTCTGCTTCAAAATTTCTTGTTTCTTATTCTTGGAAGATCTTTGTGGTTTGTTCAAAGGGCATGGGAGAAGAACATTCTAGGAAGAACTCAGCAGACAAGGCTTCTCTCCAGTCTATTCAGAGAAAAAGAAGGTAGAAGGTACTGTGCTCCACAACATACTTCTAGTATCTGATATTTCAAATGGAATGATGCAGAGACTTAGGAATGTGCTGTACCTACTATGATTGGTTTTCCTAATCTTGTCATGGGATTGAGTATGCCTTGTATGACATAATGCTAGTCCTAGGCACCGTCAACCAAAGCCATGACCCTTGAAGCAGCAGTAGGGATAATTTCTCTCAGGAGTGGAAATTTGCCTAATTGCCGAGGGGGACAATGAATATTCACCATGCAGAGACAGAACATCATTAGAGCTCACTCTGGGACAACAAGCTTTCTGCGGTAGGAAAACACTTGCCTGTACACTTCCGTGAGCTTGCTGTACACAAGACTTTCTCAGGAATCATGTTCAGAGTGGCAGCGCTGGAGGAGGTGTCACAGTTACAGATAAAGCTTTCAGTATGTGCATATATGAAAGAGTTCAACAATGAGTATCATGGAATTTTAAGAATAAGTCATGCATCAAGGGCAACTAATGTTTCTACTATGATGCTAATTCCCCAAACCCCACTATTCAAAGTCACGTAAAGTCACTCATAATATCTTTATAGGTGAATTATTCCCAACGTCATTTTATTTTATTCTACTGTTTTGTTGTTGCCGTTGAGACTGGACCACAATCTGTATCCCAAAAGAACCTGGAATTTATTATGTAGCCCAGGATGTTTTCAAATTCATAGCAATTCTCTGCTGTAGCCTCTGAGTGCCAGGGTTATAGGCATGAGCTGCACCTGGTCTTAATGCCCTTTTATATCTGTCTCTACCAATAAATTCAAATTTTAGATTTTTCTTTATTTTTGAGACTATTACAGAGATAGTTTAATGGAGATACACAGGAACTGTGACAAATAAAATCGACTAAATATAAGCAGTTGTAAATTTTTATAAGAGCAAAGGCGCATCTTGATATGGCAAAGTTCAACATACTAATCAAAATTATAAACAGATTCAATGATTTAATACTTTTATTGTTCTTCACTGTAGTCAAGAGAAGGAATAATTCGGAATAAATCATATATTTATAGCACTCATCTGGTATCTTACGACACTGGGAAGGGTAGACAGTAAGAATAACAGTAGCATGAAAAGTTCTGTCCTGACCACATGGCCAGAGAGTACAGACATAAGCCTTGTAGGAAAAGCATGAGGAATCCTGGTCTGACAGGAAGTAATATCATTAGGCCCTGCTTCACACTGGGGCTCCAAAACGACAACTAAGTCCCCCCAGAGCCACATGGCCTGTGACAGCTGGGCCAAAGCCTTTCCTTGAAGTTCACAAAATAAGTCTCCCACTGTCTTCCAAGAGTATGTTTTGAGAACCACTTGGTGGACTTGAGGCCACAAGCTACGCATCTTACTGTGTCAATTCAACTCCTAAATTTCAATGAGAGTCATGTCATCTTTACTCTTAGCCTTGAATCCTTCTCCATGATCTTGGGAGTTTTTTTTTTCTCCATTCTCCCTCCATTTCTTCTTAATGGTAAAATACATCCACAAGGGAGCGCTCATTCCCTCAGTTCCTGCCATTTACATCACTCAGAAATAGCTTCCTTTTTCTTAAACCCTTCTTGAGTATAAATCCATAGGTCTTCTGCTTTGATTCCTCCAATTGTTCCTTAAAACTGTGTTCTGTTGTGTTTAAACCTAGGCAGGCATCAATGACTCACAGCATCCCAATTTGTAGAGGAACTAGTCCTCCTCAAAACTTACACCTGAGCTAGGCGGTGGTATGGTAGGTAGCACACACCTTTAGTCCCAGCACTCAGGAGACAGAGGCAGGCGGATCTCTGTGAGTTCAAGGCCAGTCAACAAGAGCAGTTCTGGGACAACAAGAACTGTTACACAGAGAAACCCAGTCTCTAAAAACAACAACAACAACAACAACAAAATTACAGCAGAAATTTGAATTATCTTTTACTCATCACTCCTTAGGCTTCTCTTCTGCTTGCTTCTGTCTTTTTGCACTCTATATGGGCTTCTTTTTTATTTAGCCTCTATTCATTCATAACAACAGTATCTAGGGGGCTTAGGGAACAAGAAGAGAACAGCAAGCTAGGGCAATTTTTTTAAAAATCTATCTTATTTTCTTATACGTTCTAACAACAAAAATTTCAAATGTGCTCTATGTTCCCTTTAACATTAGGAGAAATAAGAAAAATATAAACATAATCAAAGGTGTTCCATGGCAAAGAATAGAAGCTAAAGGTCAGGGAATTGGGAAACATGCAGTCCAATTCCTAGGGCCTAGCAGGAAAAGTGAAGGCAACCCAAGAGTGGGTCCAAGTCAAAGGAAGATTTGCCTGTCTGATAAGTACCTTTCCCTCCTCTTCTAAGAATGCGTCTAAAAAGCTGTTCATCCCTAGTTATTGGGTACCAAGGGCATCCTGTTTTCAATAAATGAGGTATCAACACCCAAAGTTGTACCTTTAATGATTTTTCCTAAAAATACAATATTTTTTAATTGTCATATTTTTATGACACACACACATATATATGTATCTATATACATATATATGGAGCATATGTGTTCTTTATAGGTGACAGAAACCATATGGGGCACTACATATCAAAATGAAGGTGTGGGGAGCTGCCACCCTCTAGGAGATAGTAGGTGGGTCAATGGATAGATGATGAGCAGATAAATAGATGAACAGATGGATAAGATAGAATATTCACACAGAGAAAGAGATTCTTTAAATTTACTATGCTACCTAAATGAACACTGTGCAACTGTTCAACTCATTTTAAAGAAGTATTTTAATATGAAGAACACTGGTGATATAACATTATATTTTAAAAACTTGGAGAAGATAACACCCACACAGCTCACTTAACATGGAGAAGTCAAGCTAGTGTCTAAATAGAGCCTTCAGTCCTATTGACTAGTGTTCATGGTGCTGGAGCATACTCTGCATCCTACCAAAGGAGGAAGAAAAACCCCAAACCAGCTACAAACTCTTTGCTCTACAGTGATGACCTCCCTGCAGGATGCAATAGACCAATAGTGGCACAAAGCTACTGGATTTAAGGCCCGTTCCATGAGATGGAACCCATCTCCAACACTGCTCATGAGACTAGATAGCCCATGGACGTAGGGGAAACCAAATACTTCTCTTCTGCTAAAGGAACATAGCAACAAAATGACTCCTGATGACATTCTGCTATATTCATATATCAGTGCCTTGCTGTGTCACCATTAGAAAAGCTTTCTCCTGCAGTAAACAGGAACAAATACAGAGGAATGCAGGTAGACAATATGCAAAGATAAAGACCTTGGAACAGTCAGTCCTAAATGGGGTGCCTCCACCACATCCCTCCCTTCAGAGCTCAGGAAGGGACCTGGGAAAAGCTGGGGGACAGGAAACTGTACTCAGAATATCTAATATGAAAAAATGTTTAATAAAAAAACCCCGAGAAAACATTTAAAAAGTACAAACGAGTCTATAATGTAATACTATTATATAATGGAACAAAAGGGTATTGAACAAGTTAGAAGGTATCTGAGGTGGGCTCATAGAAAGTTTTTATATTTGTTTAGGTTGTCTTTTTTTTTAGGTCATTAGAATTAACTTGTCAAGTTTAAAGGTTTTAAGGAAGAGGTTTTTGTTTCATTTATGGCACTCAGGACTTTAGAACATTATAAGAGAAATGTACCTCTATGGAATAACTAGAAATTAAAATTGAGAATAGGTAAAAATGACTTTCCCCTCATTTTCATGTACTAGACTAGAAAGTCAGACCAACAGCACACATCCTCCATCATGAGCAAAGCTGAGAGTTCCACTTTGTCAGCAACAAGAGAAAAGTTGGCTACAAGACCATCTCAGCCAAAATGACATGATAAAATTATTTAGGGAATGATAAAGAATGTATTGCATGTGTGCCACAGAGCAGTTCCACAGCAGAGGGTCGCTGCATTTTTAAAACTTAAATAACAAAATAAAAAGATACTTCCATGCATATAGTAAAAAGGACACGAAATTGAGGTCAACAAATATTTTAAAATGGGATTAAACTCAAATATCAGGATTAAACTCAAAATTTCCTATCAGGAAATACAAAGGATGTATTTTTTTCACCTGATTTTTACGACACACTATTTTAAAGATACACATATTGCATCACAGAGAAGAAACAACTAGTAGAAAGCTGAGAGGAAAATGCCACGTGACTGGCACGAGTGTAGGCCTTGGAAGATGCACCAACTCCTCCCTCCCCATCCCCGAGACTACTCATGTTCTGGAAAGTTGCACACTGTAGAAGCTAACATTCATCCTACCATAGTATTCACTTCCATCTCAGTCTAAGAAACAAGGGTTCCTGCCTTTTCCAAGGTGCTATAATGTGATACTGTGCCCTTCTAGCCAGTTCATTCTTTGGCAAGGCAGGAAACCTTCTCAATGATCAGGGAAGGGAGGGAGCCATGCAGCAATGTGAGTCACCCGGTTATGCATCACCTTTGTGTGGGTCGTCCTGCTCATGGGATACACACTTTCTGGGCAGCTGGCTGGGCTCCTACACATGCGTTTGTAGGTACATACTGAGTCCAAAATCTCTCTTATCACTACTGAAACTCAAGAGAAATGAGCTGGATCTGCTCTGTGCTCTGGTGAGTTGCATGACATACTATGATTTTCCTTAGGAAAAAAACTCGTAGGTTTGTGCTTAATGATTCTGCAGCCTCCTGGGAGGTAATCCAAGATGAGACAAATACATATAATAGCATCTATTGAACAGCATTATCTACCACTTTAGTTGCTTTGAACTCAAGATTAAACACAGGAGATAAATAAAAGTTATTACTAAAATTCTTACCTCAGCCCATAGCACACAAAGATTTCTATGCAAAAGTATTTCCCAAGGCAAAATCTAAAGGCATAGAAAGTGAATATTGGATAAATACTCAATAACAATTGTTCTAAAGTTACATTTAGGACCACCTTATGAAAACCACACATCTGTTAGTGCTTTCAATATATACATATATTTTAAATATATACTTACTTTTTTAAAAAATGCAAGTGATACACAGTTTCTCAACTCTGATTAATATGCAAACAAATTCCTATTCATATCTTTAGGAAAAGCCTTGAAATACAAAAAAGGAAACCTCAAAAAGGGACAAGAAAGTCTCCTTTGCTATGAATTCCAAAGACCATTATGAACAGCTTTCTCTAAGAACTTCTTGGAAAACAATTTCAAATAATTTAATGTGCTTTTTAATTACCACATTTAGAGTAATTGTTTAACTTTATAAGAAAAGGCTGACTGCAACAACCCTTCCGTACTAACATCTGTGAAGACTCATGTAGAGACTGGAAGAGGTTCTGTCAGGATCTTGATATTACGAGGTTTTAAACTATGGAGTCTTTCCATGGTCAACGTTTTCTGTAATGAACAAAAGCTCTATAATATAAAAATTATACTACCAGGTTTTAATTTTAAAGGAAACACATTATAAGGTACAAAGCAATTCTTCCATCTGTCCCATCACTCTCCAACGGTGTCATTAGCAATACTGATATTGCTAATTATGCCAACATTACCAACAGCGATTCTTCTCCTGACCTCTGCCTTTGTGCGGCTAGAACAATTGACATACCTGATGACCTTATGTGTCGGGTGCAGACTCCTAGGTAAGGAGAGAGCCCCTACGACTTTGAGAAGGGTTTCCTGTCTGTGACTGTGCTTTCCACACATAAGCTCCTGGCTCCTGGGGTCAAGGTCAGCCACCAAGCTAACATGGACAGTCACTTCTCAAGCTCTTCCAAGTTAAGCAAATAATTAGTGCTTTAGAAAGCGGTGCAGCTAGCACCAACCCCTCTCCCCTCAAAGAGGAGATTCATTTTGTGCCGCTAAGTTTTATTTAAAGACCGTGCAATCGCATCCCAGCTGGCTTCATTGAAGCAACAACGTGGGCAATCAGTGACACCAACTGCAATGCCTTCGTTTCTATAAACAGTAATGAGTGGAGGGGTAGGATGGTACGAGAAGCTTATGTATAAACAAGAAAAATCATTTCGGCAAGACAGATTGTCTGGGCAGATTTGCAGCCTCTCTGACTGGGCATCGGAGGAGACCGAGATGTCCAGTATTTAATGGCATTAGAAGAGATGCCGTGACATGATGCTGTGCAGTGAAAACAGCATGGCACAAACACAGCAACTGCACGCCCTGAGCTGAACAAAGCAGACAACTAAAGCACTGAGTAAAACATTTCACGGAAATCCAGGGAGCAGATCTGTAAGTATTCCCCAGATGTTCCTCTGGTGCTGCAGACTGGAATTTGTACCTCTGTAAGAAGCTGATATAGTTCCTCTGGCTATGGATAAATAGACATGTTGATATGTGGTCAGATGCAAGATATAATACAAATAATTAGGAAGAATATCTGACCATGGGGCAATGCTAAGTTAAATTGAGGTGTAGGTCAATTGCTTTCCTAAAAGTAATACTTCTTAAATTATTTTTAAAGGGACTGTGGAGATGTTACCCCCTGCCCCTTGAATCACAGCTGTTATCTTGCACCTCCTTCCTTTTTAATTCTTAGGGGCTTTCCAAACTCAAAGAGATTGACATGAATCCCGAGCCAAATGGGTTTTTCCTCCCTTTATGTGGTCCTTATCGTTAAATCTTACAAAGCTTGGTTAGCATGAAACAAGCAAAGGCTCCTGCACACTTTACTGCGGCATTTATTTCATCCTTTGTTGTATCACGTGCTTTGTTTTCATGATATCTCTTCCTGCTGGGTCTCTATGAACTTCTCATCTACTGTGTACCTGAGATTTTTTTTCTGAACTGAATTACCAAAAAAGATATGCCTGAAGGCATAACATGCATAACTTTCTACCCTTGAAAAAGAGGATGGCAGGAAAAAAGGGAACGAAGCCTTTTGGAGAGAGATAATTGGATGATACAAGTATTCTAGGCTTCAGAAAAGGTCTGGTTTGCTCCCTCTCTTCTGCTGTACTTAACACAGAGCCAGAAAGACACAGTGCAGATGCATGACCCAGATGAGAACTGAGTTAACTACTATAACTGTGCCGTGGCTTTACGCAACCCAGAGAGTTCTTGCTTTTCCAGATATGATTGTGGGCATCAGATCTTCACATTTCTAGGTAAGCAAAAAATAGCAACTCAATTCCTTCGAGACTAGACTTACAATGAAATCACAAGTGTAAAAAAAAAATCACAAAGTGTGGGGAACATCAGTGGAGAATTGGTACAGCGGTAAAGGAACAGCGTTTTCAGCCATGCTAAGAGCACTTGCTAGCATTCTGAAAGATAACAAAGCTTAGGAGTGTGGCATAATACTATGATTACTAAAACACCATGCATGGATTACACAAGTATTTTAATTAAATACTACAGAAAATATCAGAAAGAAACTGGTGTGTGGAAGTCAACACGTATGTTCATTAAGAACTACAGAAGATATGGGGAAGAAAGTGGAGCACTTTCGCTGGGAAGGACCCTAACCCTGACTCCCTAACATTACACTGACTGTTTTTTTAAGAAGCACCACTTGTCCTGTCAATCAGAATAGGGCAGGTAAGAAACTACCTCTTAAAGGAAATTAATTGCTAATGTGGCTTTAACATCTGTCTCATTTCTATTAAACGGCCACCAGATATCATGTGGTGAGCTCTGTAAACAACAGAAACTCAAGGACACAGATTAATGGATTAACCACTACCCTGAACACTGCCAAGCACCAGCATCAGAAAAAATAAATAAAAAAGCTTGAAGTATGTTGTGCTCTAGGCTATTAGAGTTTCCATGTACCTGTATCACCTGCCCACATTTCATTAGCCAATACTAATCAAATGGGCACACTTAACTTTATGGGAATAGAATAAAGCTATCTGAAGTGGTTTAAATAGGGAATGTTCTCACAGGCTCTAGTGTTGGAATATTGGTGGGTGCTGCTGTGTAGGGAAGTTTAGGAGGAGTGGCCTTGCAGGAGGAAGTATGGCCCTGGAGAAGGTCTTTGGGAGTTTGGAGCCTCCTGCTTGCATTTGAAGCTGTGAGCTCCTAACCCCTACTCCTGCCACCATGCCTGTCACTCATTGCCGTATCTCCTTGCCATGATGGACTCTTAACCATCTAGAACACAAATCAAAATCAACTCTTCTCCAAATCGCTTGCGGTGATGCTTCTCCTCACAACAGCATAGGAGTAAGTAGAACATCTGACAGTGTTCCTGGGAGGAGAACCCAAAGTGCTGGGTGAAAGATGCTAATGGCAGCTCCACAGTAAGACAATGAGCCACCCTGTTTGTTTTTTTAAGAAATCAGACGTCACAAGAACATCTCAACAAAGAAAATATGCAAAAGGCACACAAGCATACAAAAAGATATCCAATATGATATACCATTAGAGAATTTCAAATTAAAGCAAAGGGATATGACTACATACCTATAAAACTGCCAGAAATCCTACAAATACACAACAAAAAAAACTCAGTCAAAGATACAGAGCCAAAAAGACTCATTCACTGATGGTCAGAGTGCAAAATGCCATAGCTACTGTTGACATTTCCTTACAAAATCAAATTTGTTTTACTGCATAATCCAACAATTGGTATTTGCCCAAATAAGTTGAAATTTTATGTTCACACAAAAGCAGTCCATTGATGCTCAGAGCAACTTCATTCATTATTTCTCAAACATTTAAATTACCAAAAATGTCCTCTGACATGTGAATGAATAAATAAACTGTCATATATGACAACAATGAAATATGCTTCAGAGCTAGGAAGAAATAAGCTGGCATGGCATGAAATAAAAATGGAAGAAATTTAAATATTTATTAAGTGAAAAAAGTCACTTTCAAAAGACTGCATACTATGTTACTACAACAATATGACAGTCCAATAAATGTAAAAGCATAAACAGAGTTTTTTAAAAGCATTGACTTTTATCATTTAGGGGAGGTGAGTAGTTAGGGAACAGATTTTGGGGGGCAGTGAAACACTCTGAGTTTTACTATTATGGTAGAGATATGCCATTATCCAAACCTACAAAATGTATAAAACAAACAAAATACACAGTGCCAGTGTGACTTCATGTATTGCCACAGCTGAGCCGCTCTGATGGGAGACATTGAGAGCAGAGAAGACGGGGCCCTTGTGAGGGCTGGAGTTTACAAGACACCTCTTTACCTTCCTTTCAGTTTGGTTATGAATCTACAGCTACTCTAGAAAGTGACATAAGGCTCCTAATGACACTACATTAATACATAGACTTTCTTTAAAAAAAAAAAGAGGGGGCCAACAATAAACAACATCTTCTTGAGTTTTCTGACACTGACTTTGAAAATCTAATGTGAAATTTAAAAATTGAAAAGTAAAAGCCATAAGAAACTATAAACAAATGTCCTCAAACGGTAGATCTTTGTCATTTATTTCTTTAAAAAATTTCGTAGATTTTTTTTTCACATGCTTATGTGTGTGTGTGTGTGTGTGTGTGTGTGTGNNNNTGTGTGTGTGTGTGTGTGTGTGTGTGTGTGTGTGTGTGTGTGTGTGTTTTGCTGGACATTAAATATCAAATCCTGGTCCTTAGACAAACAAGGCAAGCCCTCTACCACTGGGCTATACTGTCAGTCCATTGGACTTCCTAATAATTTTCTAAAGATTTCTAAAGAATTAAAAATATCCTCAAGCACAAAATAATTCTGTTTCCATTTTTCCTCATAGTTGACATCTGTCCCTTTTACCTTTGATGAAAAAACAAAGGGCTTAGAGAGTAACATGTTCAAAAGATTTCTAATGTTGACCCTGGAAATAAGTGAAAAGCGCTTGCAACACAAATATGAGAGTCTGAGTTAGTATCTCCAGAACCCATATAAAAACTGGATGAAGTGTATCTGTGATCTTGGCACCCCCATGGAGAGACAGGAAGCTGGAGCCAGAGAATCCCTAAACGTTCACAGGCCAGTTAGCCTGCTCTACACAATAGAAAAACGACAAAGATACCCCATCTTAAACAAGGGGCAAGGAAAGCAAGGTTGGTTATCTTCTGACCTTGACATGAAGGCCATGGAATAGGAATGCCTGCATTCATATACACAAATGCAAGCCTACAGACACATAAACACATTACAACACACATACATACACACAACAATTATTCGATGTTTTGAATGGAGGTATCTTGATAGGAAATAAGCTTATGAACAATAACTGTATGGTAAACAAATATTCTTTCTAGAAATATTTAACTGTCATGGAGGAAAATCAGAGCCTAGATACACAAACCTGATGTACAGTGTTCGAGACAACTTGTGTGCAAGTGGTCAGTTTTCATTTGGATGTTTGCGCTAGACTTGCAAACAGTGGCCCTGTGCATTCTAAGTGTGTACTCTTATGAGACTCAATCGGTGAGTTATGTTTGCCCAGGGTATTTGAATTTCATGTCAAGGAAACTAGATGTCCTTGTTGGGCTCCAACTTAAGATATCTGCCAGGCTGGGAGGCCCCTCCCTTACTGCATGTTGCAGAATAATCACAACCATCACTTCCATGTGGCCTTTCTAGAATACTTTAGTGGCAGCTAAATCAAGCAAACATGCATACACACCTACCCTTACACTTACCTTACTCCTCCCATGGGGACCAACTCCCAGCAGGGGCTTCCCTCTCAGGGGCTTAAGTGTTAGGACAGAATTTTCTCCTTTACAAAATCAGAATGGACCCTGGTGCAATGAGAAGCCTGTAGCCCTAAGCTCATGGGTGAGACACCACAACTTTTCCCTACCCATCAGCGGAGGGATGGGAGCAGGCATGAAAGCCATTGTTTTGGTCACCACTCTTCACTGCCTATCTCTTTGCTAAAGTTCCACCTCTTTGTTTCATTCTCTTTGAACTAAAACCTTTTTTAATTCTTCAGTCTGGTAGAAACGTCATAGTCTCTGAACAGAGATGTTTATACTTTCAAGCGTCTAATCTACCTTTTAATAGACTGGCTCCATATGCTTAAAATTTGCTTAATTTTGGCAAATAAGTAAAAGAACAAAACCCAAGTAACAAAAGAGGCTGAGAATTCAGCCTTGAGCAGCTGACTTTAGCATGTATTAAGATTGCCTTCCATGTATTGCTAGCATCTCCATCCTTCTGAAGTACAAAGGATTTATACAGTGGTAGGCTTACTAAATAAGCATGATATCAATGTCTATTAATACAGAGGAAAAGCAAGAGCAATAAATGTTTCTAAAAAGCTCAAAACCAATGGTTAATTTAAATTTTAGGGCCATATAAACAAAAGTGAAACATTTACAAACAGCTTGAACATGTTAATAGAATCTCTCTCTCTCTCTCTCTCTCTCTCTCTCTCTCTCTCTCTCATGTTTTTTGAGACAGGGTTTCTCTGTGTAGCTCTGGCTGTCTTGGCTGGCCTCAAACTCAGGGAGATCCACCAGGCTCTGCCTCCTGAGTGCTAGAATTAAAGAGAATCTGTTAAACTACAGCAGTAAATCACATTCCATGCCCCTCAGGTATGAGCTTAGTTCCACTGCAAAGAGAAATACCTAGAACAGAACTGTAAATACGTGCTGACATTGTTTAAAACATTGCCAAATTCCTTTCACACAAGATTTATAAATTTACAGTGTTTCATAGCCTGGTTTTTTCAAATTCACTTCATGAAAAGTTTCTAGTTTCTTTACCCCAATTTGCATGAGAACATTGGGCATGTCAGTGTTACAGAATTGCTGTGAGGTTTTGCTAATGGCAGAAGCCATGGCAATGATGCCAATTTAAAATAGAACACACTGACAATATCTAAACATATTATGCTAAGCATATTACACATGAAAGGCTAAAAGCCCTTAGAATGATACCTAATATACAAGAGTTCAATTAAATGTTTAGCTGCTATTAAATCATTTTATTTCAGCTATGATGTGTGCAATATGATCATGGTAATTTAGATCTGTACACAAATTGACAGCCAGGTTATGTTAGTTGCATACAAGCATAAGCTAGAAAGAGTCATAATTTGAAGAAAGACCCTGCAGTTCTAGAAACACTCTCGTGACAAATAGCTATGTATTAATTATTCTGTTTGTGAAAGACTTGGGTAAAGGTCTCATCTTCCCTGTTTGGTCCTGTACCCTTTTACAAAAAAAAAANAAAGAAAAGTTCTAGAGTGGCAGTTCCTTCAACAAAGTATTTACCCCACTAAGTAAAATTACATGGACAAATAAGACACCACAGTTCTTACAGAACCGCATGCTAAAAGCAGGTGAAGCCACAAACAGAGGGACCAGGCTAACAGCATTTCAGATGAAAGTCAAGACTTTTTAAAGTAGAGGGACTTAGGGAAACTGCCTTGGAACTGCCTCACAACTGGATCTCTTGACTCACTTGCAGCAGCCCAGGCTACCCAGTCACAGGGATCACCCTTTCCCTTTGCAGCTGTTACTATTTGGGAAAGGAACTCTGCCTGTTATCTGAAGATTTTACCTCGTTTTATCTGAGAAAGCGCCCTGTTCAGTTATACACCACACATACCCTGAATTACACACCTGGGAAGTGAATGCCTTCCTTAGTTAGAGTCTGTTCACATTCTATGTAGTGTGAACCAGGGGAACTGAGACCATATTTGCATGCATATCCAGAGGCTTCTTGGGTCAAGTACCATTAAGATGCAAGTCTTTACAGTAAAGCTTTTTAGTTGAGAATTGTGGATGCATCTTTCAGCACTCACAAATACGGTAGCAAAACAAAAAGAAAGACTAGCTAACCTCCTGAATTACACAGAAGTAAAATATGAGATCACATTGCCAATTTCATTTCACAAGCACGCTCACAAATTTCGCTTAGATAAATATTCTTGTTTCTTTAAAGCTATCTTCTATCTTTATTTTTTGACTGGTGAGTAATTAGAAAGTACAAGTGTCAGAAAGTATGAATGAAAGTATGTATATATTTATATCCAAAGATATATATATCTTCCCAAATATAATTTTCATAACTCTAGAACAGAGTGAAAATGGGTGCCATTACCAAGTGAATCAGAGCCCCTAAAATAGCACATAAAGTTTCAAACACAAAAGCTATTATAATGCTGCTGAATTTGTTAGTTATTTGGGGTTTGTGGATCAAAAATATGTTCCTTTCAGAGACACTCATTTAAACATGATATGGTGCCTTTCCTGTCTCCTCACACCCCACCTCTACATTTGAGAAAGCAAATGAAGAGCACAGAAACTGAATTAGCGCTTGCAAATTAATAGATGATTGATTTAGGAAGAACTTTCATCTTTTAAAAGAATCAGACAAAGGACCAGAAAGACAGGAAGCACCACCCCATCTTGCAAGGCTTCTGCAGAACAGAAGAGCTGGTTTGGTCCTAGTTTGGTGCTTTTTTTAAAAAGTCATTAAGTATTTCAACATTTTTTCTCAATATCACAGGTTACTCAAATGATCCGGGTATTTGGGGGTTTTGTTTTGTTTTTTATATCTATAACAAAAATCCTTTCTTTAAGGGAGTAGATTGGCTAAGACCCAAGCTACCGGAAATCCTCCTGCTTAGGCACCAAGGACAGAAGTAGCTCCATCTCCGCGGAAAAGGTAACCCACCTAACCACCGCCAAAAGTCCACTTTCAGACAAAGCAAGAAAAATAAGATACCTGTCTGCCAGCCACCTGTTTAAAGTCCCCTCTGCGGCCGAACGAACCAGCAACTTCTCCGAAGAGACCCTGAACAACCGTGGGCAGCCCTCACAAGTCACAAGGAGCAGCGAGGCGCGA
>LOEQ01006690.1:17907-28363 GCA_001685075.1 Bramus lutescens | reverse complement strand
TGTTTTTTTTTTTTTTTACCAATGAGTCATCTTTCAAGGCCCAGGAGTTAAAAAACAAAAAACATAATTTTCTCCCTTCCCCATTTATTTATTTGTGTGTTTTGACTTCATGTATGTATGTGTACCACTTACATGCCTGATGCCCTCAGAGGTCAAAGGAGGGAGTTGGATCCCCTGGAACTGGAGTTACCCATGCTTGTGAGCTGATAATTAAACCCAGTCCTCTGGAAGAACAGTAAATGTTCTTAACCACTGTGACATTTCTTCATCCCAGCAGTAGCCCTCTCAAAGGGACTCATCCTTGCTGTGCTGATCTGCCTAAGTTGCCCTGGGTCTCCCTGAAGCTGAGAACCAGTATTTACCTTGCTCAGGTTTGTAACTGTGAACTCATTGGGATCAACCACCTCAGCTTCTGCCACCATGCTTTCCCTGCCATGATAAGACTATATCCTCCTAAACTATGAACCAAAATAAATCTCCTGCCACATGTTTCTTGGTAGGTGTTGGTCACAGCAAAAGAAAAGTAACTAATAAAATGCCTATATAAAAATCTCAGGGGCTGGCAAGTTAGCTCAGTTGGTAAGAGCTTGCTGTGCCAGACTGAGGACTTGAGTTCAATCCCCAAACTGAATGTTTTTTCAAAAATAATCAGATATGACGGTATGTACTTGTAATCCCAGTGTTGAAGAAGCAGAGGTAGGCAGATACTTGGAGTTCCTGGCCTGCCTAGACTACTTGATTAGTTCCATGCCAGTGACAGTCTGTCTCAAAAAAAAGGCATATCTTGAAAATATACCAGATGTTGTCCTGTGGCATACACATGCATAACACACACACACACACACACACATAGGGGAGGGAGCATAAACAGGGAGAGAGATTGATATAATAGAAAAGGAGCATGTTAGCTGGGCATGGTGGCACATACCTTTAGATCCAACACTCAGGAGACAGAGCCAGGTGAATCTCAGTGAGTTTGAAACCAGCCTAGTCTACATTCCAAGTTTCAGGACAGCCAGAGCTACACAATAGAGAGATCTTATCTAAAAAAGACCACAGGCAGGTAGAGGGGGAGGGAGGGGAATTGGAAGGGAGAAAGAGTATGCAAGTGCATGAAGTGCATGTTGGAATAAGATTGCAAACGTAGGGACCAATTTTCCATTGTGCTATAGGGACAAATTGTATAGCCTTTGGCGTCCTCCTTTATTTCCCCCCCTTGGGGGGAAAACCACTTCACCTTTCCATGTATAATTAACTAGCTAGTCCAGATACTGGCTACTGGTTTCTAAGCAATAACATACAGTCTACTATATGAGTTACATTTTTTGAGACACAGCAGGTCCTTAGACCTGAGTTTGATTCCCAGTACCCACATAAATATCTGGGTGCAGAGCATTACATGCCTGTAATACCAGTGCTGAAGAGGCAGAGGTAGGTGGATCTCTGTAAGTCTAACCAAATATTTTAGCTCCAGATTTAGTGAGACCCCACCTCAAAAAAATAAGTTGGAAAGAGACTGAAGAAGACATCCAATATTGACTTCTGGCCTCTACAAACACATACCCAAACACATATATGTATACACACATACACATACACACACACACACAAACACGTACACAGAGAGAGACATACTAGTTATTTTTTTGGTATGGCGTTACATTATGGATAATTTCTTGTTTAAAATCTATTTTCAAAACTAGAGAGATGTTCAGCAGTTATGAACACGGTCTGCTCTACCAGATCTAAACTCAATTCCCAGTACCCACTTTGCTGTTCAGAAATATCTGTAATTCCAATCCCAGGAGACACAATGCCCTCTCCTGGCCTCCATGGACACTACAGGAACACAGTGCACAGACATACACGCAGGCAAAACTCTCGTACACATGAAAGGGTAGAGAATGTAAATGAATTCTGTATGCGTTATACCTGAAGGTGTTCAGTTCTTACGCTCTGCCTTTAGCAAGATGGCCTCCTGGGTCTTGGCAATATATTATTTCTTTACAGTTTGAACTCCCAATTGCCTTTGTATGCTGACCTGGAAGTTGGCAGGAGAGCAGCACTCTGTCTCTTTAGTGCTTAACTAACAGGAGCAATCTTTCACACTGTAGGTTTCCTCACACATTTGAGTCCATGGTCATTGTTAAAGGCATATCTCCAAGGGCTCAGGAATTTTTTTTTAAGTCAGGGTTTCTCTATGTAACAGTTCTGGCTGTCCTGGAACTTGCTTTGTAGACCAGGCTGACCTCAAACTCACAGAGATCCCCGTGCCTCTGCCTCCCAAGCGCTGGGACTACAGGCATGTACCACCACTAGTGGTCTAGCCCTGGCTCAGGATTTTTGAAGAATCTTAAGTCAGTTTCTCCTAACCTTTATCTCTTATTAACATAGAAGCCCATACTGAACACTTGATATGTGACACCAGTTAGCATGTGAGCCCATGTTTTTGACAAAAATGTGGACATCCACAATACAGCCTGCCTTAAGTTACATAACCACCACCCTAATTTTTATGTTGAACAAATTGATGTTGTAGAGAGTACTATTTTCAAGTCCACAGTCCTGCTTCTAGCTGCAATGAGGACATAACCCAATGATTAAAAACCAGGCTGTGCTACATGGCTAAGAAACCCTTGAAAAGACACACTCAAGCTGTAAACCTAACCCTTGGAAGATAGAGGCAGAAGACTCAGGCTCTTTGGCTATACAGTAAGCTCAAGGCCAGCAAGAATCACATGAGACCCTGTTTTTTAAAAAAGTACTTCCGCCCCATAAAAAGTACACTTAAATGAATGTTCAACTATTAGTAGCAATGACTGCAGAAATGTTGTGAATAAAGACGATGAAATTGGTTCTTTCTTTCAGTGCTGGAATTGTATGCTAGGTGAGTACTTGATCACAGAGGTGTATTATTAGCTGATTGTAAATGTTTAAAGCTGAAATTTTATGGTTTGTCAACTCTGTATCAAGACTTTCTAAAAATTTATTTGGGTGGGTTTTTTGTTTGTTTGCTTTTCTGAGATCAGGTCTCTCTACATAAGATAACCCTGGTCGTCTTGGAACTCACTACATAGACCAGGCTAGCCTGCCTTCCTAATTGCTGAGAGTAAAAGTGTGTATCACAATGTTCATCTTATTTTGAATTTCTTAAAATGAGGTTTCAGAGAGAAGGCAGAAATACCTTTGTAATTCAGCATGCTCAGAGCTAGGATTTCCCCATAAGGGCTTTGGTTCTTCACTGCTATAAGTAGTAGCTTTTTTGTTTGTTTGTTTGTTTGTTTGTTTGTTTGGTGTGTGTGTGTGTGTGTTGCTTTTGGTGGCTGAACAGTATGGCAGCCTCCCCTCAGGGAACCAATCTGGGGCCCTGGAGCTAAAGTCAGCTCTGCCTAATTCTAGCTGTGTGTGTTACCCTCTTGTACCTACCTTATGGCATGAACAAATCTTAATACCACATTGAATAACAAAACTTAGTTCATGCTTCCTGCCATTGTAGGTTATTCACACAGACTCCTGCTGCTTAGTGAACTTCTGTGCCCCACTTCCTTAATGCAGCACATTCTGTAGCAATGGGCAGGGCAGCAGGATTCTAAGAAGAGACCCCCAAACTTGCTATCTAAATTTTGTTCCACTAAGCATTAAACCACAATTGGAATCCACACCTTAGATGCTGCTTTTTCATTTCTTCACTGTAACTTCTAAGCTCTTCTCTCACTCCATTCTAGAACCTAAACTTTGCTGACCCTCTGAAACCCCTAAGTCATCTGTTACTTTTGTACAGGTACAAATGGTCAACCTCCAGCTTCATACAATATTAAATGCTAATGTACCTTCGATCTTGCTTGTTGCCAGTGCTACTTCCAATGGTATTCTAAATTTCTCTATCAGACTATACTGTTTTAAGGAATAAAAGTTTGATGCATTTTACAGTTTGCTTGGAGAAATCTCACCTTCTAAAAACTTAAGCTCCTTAGTTGTTTTGTTTTTTAGTTCTGTTTTCTTACATAAACTGTACAATTCTAGTTTTGTCAGAAAGAAATCTCATTGGTTAGCCAAAATGTGAGTGCTTCCTCCCAATATTCATCATCTGCACATGCACAGATCTTCCCATCTAGCCTAACATTCCTTGGTCAAGCTTCAGAAAGTTACTTCTTGGATATGAGGCCCATTTGACTGTAACATCTGTCATCCCATTTATCTCCAGGGTTGATTCAGCTGATCGAGCTGGCTAGGCAGGTGTCCTGTTACTCTCTCCCTGGTCCCTTCTTGTCCCTTCTTGTTCCATCCAAGCTTCATGCTTGGATAATTGAAGATAACGACTTTCCGTGATAGAGGACAAGTCTCTGAACAGGGTGTAGAGCAGCTGTGCTTCTCTGAGCGAACCTTCAAATCAGTTCTCAAGAGATATCTATTTCTATGAGTGTGGGGGGATTTACAGGGAGACTTAAAAATTCTAACACACAAAAACCAAACTATTGAATTTTTCTTAATAGTTGCCCTCCTGTGAAATTATTGTTTTCAGTTGTTCCTTGAGAGTTCTTGGGTGGGAGTATGTAGCAAACTCTTGTTTCCATTTCTAAAATTTCTCACTTTCTTTCATAATCAGGACTCCCGAACAATGCTGAGGAGTGAAAATCGGAGTTGCCTTGTACTCTACCCAAAATAAAGTGTATATACTTACAAACGAATTTGCTTTCTTGTATTATACCTAAATTTGTTCTCTAAAAGCACTTAATAAGAAACCTGCATACACCATGAAAACAATTAGAATATTCACAAACTAAGAATTCACCACTGTCAGCCCTATGGCAGAGCTTATGATGACATAAACTACTTCTAATCCCATCAGAGGCTCTGTCAGCAGAACCTGGAAAGGCTGTGCTGACTGGGCCCTTAGGTTCAGATTGCTCTAAAGTAAGTCACTACGAAGATTCAAAAGTCTAATCTCTAGGTTGGTACCATTAGTTAGGGAGTAGTAACAAGTCTATGGTCATGTATTGTGTGCAGATATATTCCCTGAGAAGAAATACCCCTTCCATCAAGGGAAGAAGATTTATTTATAAGATTGATGATGTAAATGAAAATAATAGACTCCTGAAATTTATAAGATTCACACGGCCCATCAAAGTTATATAAACAATAAGCAATTGCTGGTGAGAGCAGCCTCCTGCTGGCTAATCTGTCTGCATGTGACTTGTAAAAACATTCTAAAACTCCAGGGTGATGTTAAATGCCCCTCTGTATGTTGTGAATGTTTTATTACCATTGGTTAATAAAGACGCACAGGGCAGAATAGCTAGGCAGGAAAAGCCAAATTGAATGCACAGAGAAAGAAGATGGACAAGGGAGGCACAAGCAGCTGCCAGGGAAGCAAAATGTAACAAGCCATGAGCCACATGGTAAAATATAAACTATAAGAAAGTTGTAAGAGCTAGTTAATAAGGCTAAGCTAACAGGCCACAATATGTAATTAAGCCTCTGAGTGGTTATTTTATTTTAATTAATTATATATACAGTGTTCTACCTGCATGTATACTGCAAGCCAGAAGAGAGCTTCAAAAATTCTATTATAAATGGTTGTGAGCCACCATGTGGGTGGTAGGAATTGAATTTAGGACCTTTGGAAGTGCAGGAAGTGCTGCTCTTAACCTCTGCGCCATCTCTCCAGCCCCTGAGTGGTTATTTTAAAAGCAGCTGCAGGGCAAGGCGGAATAAGAAACCTCCAGTTATACCAGCAATTGAGTTTTTGAGAGTCATCACCACACTGAGGTAGTTTTTTATGTGATACAGTTACTGTTCATTCATCTGTATGCCTGTAAATGATCTCTTGTCCATACACCTGAAGGAACCCCAATAAACTAACTGGTTCACTAAGCCAGGCTTGCGTTTCTGTCACTGTCAGTGCCTATCTTGGGTGAACAGATATTTGTTCCTATCTCCCCAGGAAAAAATCACACCACAAGCATAAAAACATCAGGTCTGGGGTTTCCACATCCTTGAAAGTAAGAACACCAATACTACTATTACATTCATCTGAATGCCAAAATACTATATCAAAGTCTCATCAATTATACCACAATCAGTTATTTCTTCACTTAGCTAACAACTGCTTGAATCATTTCTTGTATGAAAGCACAGCAACCTAACATTCTCTGAAGTTCATCATGTTATAGGGACAGGCCACCACCAAAGTCACAGCTGGCTCCACTTGGCACTGACAACTGAGGAAAATTTTAATGATTTGGCAAAGAAAGAACACCTACACAGAAATCAATTGGTCTTTTTGCTCTACCTGGTTTCAGGTTTTAAAAATCTAAGTTGGTTTCGGCAAGTTTCTTTACTGAGTGTACAGAAACAAAACACCAGCAAGCCATCAGACTCTTCAATGAAAATGTATTTAACATTAAACAGAATGTACACATCATGCAAACGAGGCATCACATGATCGCAATGTGCTGTGAGGTACAATGGAGCTCAATGAGATGGATACTTAGCAAAATAAAGCTTTAAGAAAAATGGCCACTTATTTTTTTTTAGATGTCAAGCCATGCTATCATCTGTGTGCTCGTCATAAAAGATATATCTCCTTTGATATATTCATCAAGGTCAAGGGCACATTTTTAGAGGTATGCATTTTATTTAGACTATATCACATAAACATACATAGCTTCTGAGACTAATACATTCTTAAACTGTACCAGCTTTAAAAGTACAGAACAAAATCACTACTGAGATTTGTTTATATCTCCTGGTTGTAAATCTCAAAATTACATATCTTTTCAAAAGGTTTAAGGTAAAAGTCAAAACAAAAAGTTCCAAAGAAAAGGTCATTTTAATAGTAAAGCTACATTTCACCACAAGAAATGAAAAGTTTAAATATAGCATTATATGGCATAAAATGTATGGACTGATAAATTCTAGTGTCATTTTTCCACGTTCAGACTTTTAAACGTTAAAGTCTATTAAAGTGACATACTGGGACCAACTTGAGGCCCCTTTTCAAAACACTGTGACTTTTTTATTACAGTTAAGCAAACATAGGAGCGAACAAAAGAATCTTCCAAGATCCAATATAAAAACAATAGCAAAACCATAAAAACAACCACCTGCAGGAGACGTGATTCATTCAGCTGAAAAGTCATTAAATGGTTTGGAGTGACAATTTAAATATTTTAAAGGTATGATATGAAAAGGTCCTTGCTATCTTCAGTTGCCCATGTATGCATAAAGGGAAAGAAATAATCAACACTATTCAATTATTTATTCAACCGAACTTACTTAATGTCCAAACAAGTAATATGGGATAATGTTCTGCAGGTGATGAAGCTTAATAATAACAATAAATTTACAGAAACCTGAGAGGGATAGAAAATGGCTAGATTTCTCCCCCACTAAAAAAAGACAGGAATATAAGCAGCCCAGGTCGAGTACATGTTTAACTAGAGTGTGGATAAATAGAAGATTTTTATAGGAAGAGACATCTAAATGTCTATGTGCTCCAATTCTGGGAATGCAAGTGTTCTAAAGTGAGGTTCCCAGCCAGCATCACGCAGGATGTGATATCAGAGAAGGCCAAGGAAATGCTTTAGCAGCAGCTGAAGCTCATAAATAGAACCATAAAATGAAACTTTGCTAAAGCCCAACAAGGCAAAAATCTCAAGGTTTCTACCAAGAGAGGCCAGTGTTTGCCAAACAACCTAGGAATACAGTTACATTCTGATCTAGTAATTTGGAATCCAGCGGTTAAAGGCGAAAGAAGCTTCTTCAGGTGGCTAGCAGCTCAGATTTAATACTGACAGCTTCATGGGCGATCCAAACACCACCTGTGTCAATTCAAAAGCAAAACCAGATAAGATCAAGGCAGAAACCAGTACCTTGCACTCTAGTTCTTCCTTGGCCAAGGCAGTTTTTACAGAATCATTCTTTTAGTAGGGCCAAATGTTCCTCATATGGGACTTCTTTAAAATAGGCAGATGTTTTGACATTTTCTGCCCTTGAGTGAAGAACAGTTCTCCACTGACGGAGTAGGAGTAGTGCACAGTTTCAGGAAGGATGAGGGAGGGAAGAATGGGACGCTCCAAGCCACCAAGATTGTCCTTGCATACAAACCATGAAGTGTTTAATATCTCAAGCACTGTGGCAATAAAGCACCATTGGTTTAGAAGGATTTGGGCACTGGTCTAAAGCTGGATAGTGAGGTAAGTGAATTGAATGGAAGTTAATTAAATCAAGGTATACTAACACCAAAAGAAACCTCTTAGTGAATACTAAGCCATGTAACTGTCAAGGAGACAGAATGCTCAGGTGAATTCGTGTTTTCAGTGTTCAAGAAAGTAGCCACTCTTGCAGAAGTTCAAGATCGTTCTAGTCTACATAATAAGTTCAAGGTCAACCTAGTCTATGTGAGATCCTCTCTCAAAATATTAAAAGTGGCTTGTTTTGTATTTCCTCTCCTGTGTCAAAGGACTCCAGGGACTCTGCAGAAAACTGACTGAAGGAGTCTCAAGAGCCCACTGTCTATACTATAGATTCTACAGGCAAGGACTGAGGTCAGCTGTAAATAAGTACACAAAATATGACTTTGTAGTCTTCCCATTCTATTATGGTATTTGGATATAAAAATTAGACTAAATCAGGTTAGGAATCAAATTTCTGTTAGAAGAATACAGAACCATAGAAATAAAGTGATGGAATTGTAGGAGTCTAAAACCCTTTTTAAAAGTCTACAATGACAGGAGGACTGTGAAGAAGGCATCAGTATGAGTACACATTCCCTAGCACACGCATAGAAGATGTACATGACCACAGGGACTGGTAATCACAGTGTAGGGTGGGGGTGGGGCAGGAGGATTGCTGCAGCTCATTGTTCAGATAGCCTAGCCAAAAAAAAAGAGAGAGAAAAAGTTAGCTCCAGGTTTAGTGACAGACCCTGTCTCAAAGGAATACGGTGGAGAGCAATAGATGAGAACTCTTGTGCACACACAAGCAGACACCATACACAAAAAAAACCCGAAAAATTAAAATAAAATGGCAGAAGCAATAGGAATTACTAACTGCTCCAAGGATTTGATTATAGACCCTAATTATGTTTGCACTGTTCAAAAATAAGTCCCAGGGGCTGGAGAGATGGCTCAGTGGTTAAAAGTGCTTACTGTTCTTGCACAGGACCTGAATTTGATTCCCAGTACTCCTGTCAGGAGGTTTACAACTGCCTGTAACTCCAGATCCAGGGGAAATGTGATGCCTCTGGCCTCTAAGGCCTTCACTCCTGTGTGTGTGCACACACACTTAAAATATTTGTCAAAAGTCCTAAATTGAAATAAATCAAATGTAAAATAAAAGTGTACACAAGTGTATAGTGCATATAACTGATAAAGACTCTCACACGAGAGTGACCAGTGTTGTTCAGCAGTAGAATATGAGCTTAGCATGTAAAACACAGCATGGAGAGGGGAAAGGGAGAGAATGAGAAACTCCAGAGGCCAAAATGATAAAAACTGAGCAATCAAGAGTAAGCATCAGAGTGCCAGTGAGAACAAAAGCACTTTGGCAACAAACAAGCTCAGTGGTGGGGGGTACAAAACTAAAGTTCTTTCCTCTCTCACTTTAGCTAGGATCCAAAACCAGACGTCTGGTTGGGAAGGATCCAGAATAGATCAATAGAACAGCTGACCATTTGATTCATCAGTCTGTATGAGTGCTTATAAGGTAGAGAATGGGACGGCACAGAAGAAAACTAATAGGAGAAGTTCACTTTGGAAGAATTACCCTCAGTATTCTCTCCTGGCCTGTGAAAAAGATGCTACCTGAAATAGATTGGCCAAACGTTCTCAACATTAGGGACTCACATATAAAGTAATTACTTAGAATCTTTCTCTTTCTGTGTGTGCTGCAATAAATATTCATTTATTTTCATTTTTTATTTGTTATTTTCAAAAAATTAGTTGTTCAAGAGGCTGGGTGGTATTTATTCAATTTTTACAAATCTCAGTTGGGGAATTATATATTTAGAGTATCATTAAAAGACTATACCTTTCATTAAAAGAATGCTGTCTTTGTCAACAGAAGGTGTTCAGAGTAGTTTCTTGTCCAGGACTGTTAAATCCTTCGATGAGGTTTTTGTTACAGTCATCAAGGCTGAGATTTTCACTGGATTTCTTGGGGAATGTAGGTGGGCCAGTAAAATCTAAGATATCTTGAAGTGCCCGGGCATTACCAATTCCATTTTGGTCCAGAGACATTCCAGGAATCATTTCACTCACTGGTGAAAATTCTGGGATGGATATAAGCTCTTCTTTGGAAACAGGACTAGAAGAGATGAGGGAGACATAGAATGAGAGATAGAGAGGAGAGAAAACATGAGAATAAAACATGATGTGTGTTGCGGGAGAATTGTCTGTATTCTGTCAATTATGTATTTTAATAAAACACTGATTGGCCAGGCAGGAAGTATAGG
>LOEQ01006689.1:131524-148041 GCA_001685075.1 Bramus lutescens | reverse complement strand
GGAAATGGTGTAGGAGGGTCATCTGTCTATGTGTTACTTTCATTGGTTAATGAATAAAAAAAAAAGACTGCTTTGGCCTGATAGGGCAAACTTTGGTAGGCAGAGAAGACAAAATTGATTTCTGGGAGAAAGAAAGCAGAGTCAGAGAGCCACCATGGAGCTGCCAGGTCAGACATGCTGAATCTTTCCCAGTAAGCCACAACCTCGTGGTGATATACAGATTAGTAAAAATGAGTTAAATCAAGATGTGAGAGTTAGCCAATAAGGAGCTAGAGCTAATGGGCCAAGCAGTAATTTAATTAATACAGTTTCTGTGTGGTTATTTCGGGTATAATCTAGCCAGGCGGCCAGGACTTCTTGTAACAGTTAAGCCCCTGGAGATGAGAGCAGGAGGTAGACACTGGCCAGGGAGGACAGACACCAAAGCAAAGAGCTTGGAGACTGTCTTTGCTGTAGACCAGGAGAGAGTACCAAAAGAGTGTCCTGGTTCTCTGGTTACTTGATATCTCGTACCCCAGCTTGGAAGCTATGAATGAGGATGTGACCCAAACTGAAAGAAGGCACCTGGACACTTTGTGGTTGGCTCAACTGGACTGATGAGCTCATCCCCTCCCATGCTTTATCCCAGTTTTTGCCATCAGTCCTATAAAAGTCCCCAGATTAACAGCTTGACAGTACTCTGTTCTGGGAATCCCCTGTTCTAATGGGATTTGGCTTTCCTTCTTGCTGTCTCTGAAGCTCTTCATAATGAAATACTTGTTCTGAAACTCACCCTCTGTAGTCTTTGAATTTCAGTCTTTGAATCCCCAAGACAAGAACCAGGAGGTTCTGACTCAGTGGAAATTCTGTGTGGCTACGAATATCCCGTGCAGCGCCCTAGCGCTTGGGTTAAAGCCCACCTGAGGTGAGAAGAAGGCCTTCCTCAAACTCAAAGACTCTCCACATTCCCTCTGTTATATAAACAGAGTGTACACTTCAGGCATAGGGTCTCTGTTTGTGTACTTGATCAGGAGTTTGGCAATGCTTTTGATTCTATCCTGGCCACAGAACAAAGATGCCTGAAGAAACTGCCGGTTCTTGGTCTGGGTTCTTATCTCTCTTACCCTAAGTGAGCACCCCTGTCTAATATCTACCTTGGGGTGTGACCCAAACTCCAGTCCAGATGCTAATTTGCTCTTAGTTTTGGAATGGGTTCCTGAGCTTTTCAGGGTAAGAATGTATTATGTCCCTTAATTCAGACCCTCTCCCTAGTGATTTTTAGGGTCTCATTTTTTGAGGAGGGACTGTTACAGAGGTTTGTAGCCTTGGAAGCCATTGAGGATGAATATCAGGACTATGATGAGGCCATAAAGGAAAAGCTATTTCCTCCTGGTTGAAAGAATGAAATACGTCTGGGTAGAGAGAGACACAACATTCGGATCTGCAATAGAGTCTAGACCATTACATATGATTGTCTCTTCTCTTAAGAGCAAATCCAGCCAGGCTTGTCAATCAAATGCCCAGAAGTCCACCTCTCCAGAGAAGCTGGTCCATCTGAAGACATGCTAGGAGACTGGAGGAATAGTAATTCCCTTAATGAGATAATGTAATGTCCTCATCTTCCTCAAAGCTGCCTGCAGCTGTTCACAGAGCTTCCACCATATAGCACAACTTGGAGCCTGTCTGCTTTTCTGAATTTCTCAGAAAAGTGTAAGGTTTTTTTCTTTTTTGCTTTTCCTCCTTTCTACTTCTATTTCTTCTAGATACGGAGCATCTTTCCCTGACATCCTGGGCTTTATCACTCATCCTCTAAGCTCCCCACACCTTCCAGTATATTGCTGCTTGTCTGCCCCCAGCTGTTTCTCAACCTCCACTGCTGGATGTGCCTGCTGTCTTGGACCTTCACGCCCAAGTCAGGGCTTGTCTCTTCCTTTTCCTCTTCCTCTTCCTGGCAGTTTGCAGAAATTTACATCCTGACCATCCTATTCTTTTTCTTTCAAGCTCATAAAATCATCCTGAGTCCTCAGTTTCTAAATTCTTTTATCAATAAACCTAAGAGTCCCAAAGAAGGAACCCCGATTCTCCTGGTAGCAGTGTGATATGGTGACCACCAAGGCGAGGGGGTCCTAGTCCCCTTCTGGACCACAAATGATCTTCTACATCTGCTGGTTCACACATTTCACAGAGCTCTTTCCCCACAGAGCTGTCCCATAAGATCTGGAGCTATTATGCACTTGAAACTGCTTGGACTGGCTATCAGTCCGGGTGATGATTAAAATTAGGTAAATTTGTAGAGTTGAATAATTTATATGGAGAACTCACCATATATCAAATTTGGGGGTTCTTAAAGAGTTTATTAAACCATTGTTCATATTAACTGTGAGAGTTTGCATGAACTCAGATATTCTCAAATAGAAATCAATAACTTACTACACTAAAAATCTTTTGATTTTTTTTGACTTGCTTACTTGAAAGTGATATCTAGGAAAGCATCTCAAGTTAGACAGATTCACAAGTATGTTTTTATTGAAAGAAATTAGAATCTCAAGATGTTCTCTGAAGCAATTAGATTAACCAATTCCTTCCTTTTTGCTGCTTCACAGCCAGAGATTCCTCTGGCAGTAAGTCCTCTGTCTTCCTGTTGCTACCTGGCTCATTCACTCACCAGGCCTTTCCTTTGCTGCCTAAACCAAGAGAAAATGTACACAGGGCCCGGTGCAACAGAATTTGCAGTGAGCACCACGTACGTGGAAGCTCTGGGGGTTCTGTCTCCATGGTAGTAGAGCATCTAATAACACAGCATATCTGTCTATGAGGAGAGACTCTTGAGGTGACAGATGTGGAAAGAGAGAAAGAATTGAATCTGAGACAACCCAAATAATTATAAGGACCACACTGATGTTACTAGCCGATGGTAAGTGAAATTCATTCATTATAAAGACCATGCTGATGTTGCTAGCCAATGGTAAGTGAAATTCATTTATTATAAAGAGCACGCTGATGTTACGAGCTGACAGTAAGTGAAATTCATTCCTTATAAATACCATGCTGATGTTACTAGCTGACAGTAAGTGAAATTCATTCATTATAGAGAGCACGCTGATGTTACTAGCCAATTGTAAGTGAAATTCAGTCATTATAAAGAGTACACTGATGTTACTAGCCTATGGTAAGTGAAATTCATTCATTATAAAGACCATGCTGATGTTACTAGCCAATGGTAAGTGAAATTCATTCATTATAAAGATCATGCTGATGTTACTAGCTGACAGTAAGTGAAATTCATTCATTATAAAGAGCACGCTGATGCTACTAGCTGATGGTAAGTGAAATCCATTCTTCATTTACTCACTGCAGTTTGGTCAGCTTTGGTCCCATCTTCTGGGAACCAGGCAGCAATCCATGTGTTGGAATAGAGCAGTGCAGACGAGGAATCCCTCTTCTAAAAGAGTTAGCATTCTTCGGGGGGGAGATAGAGACAATAAGCAAATACATAGCATGCCAGGTGGTAATCAGAGCCCAAAGTTAGAATGATGGTGTTAAACAGAGGAAAAGGGGGTAATACACGTACACATGTATGTGGTCAGAGTATGAAGATAAATTTGAGAAGTAAACTTTGAGTTTGTTCATTTTTTAGAAAAAAAATTCTGACATTCAAATGTCTTTGGGGCAACAGTTCCGATCTTTATGTCTCAGCTGGCTGTACTCCCCTGTCCTGCCCCGTGTATTTATACACCAAGAGAGATGGCACCTGGGAGAAGCAGCATGCAGACCGTGACCCTGGAGGTCACTTTGTCCTTCACTTTTTTGGGTGGGTGATGTCAATCAGCAAGGCTGACAGATGAGTCAACAATGTGTTTCTGCCATTGTAGGTTCTAGCTATTGTTTTCCTTCTCATGCTTTAGTTAATCATTTGTTTGAGCTAAATGTACCAGCTTTAGTAAATCTCTCTCTACAGTTTCATCTATGCCAACTCCATGGGGAAAGGGAGGTGTGTCTCTTAGCAGTCTGAGGCCTGTGTCCTTCATTTGAGAAGTCAACACCTTGGGCTGAGGGTTCAGAATGACAGAACACAGTCTGGGAAACAGATCCAAAGCATCTCTAGGCTCAAGGGCAGAAGTTATTATTGTGCATAAAATTGTTTAACAGCTTAGCTCTGTGAACATGCTATGAAGTTCAAAATAGTTCTATGTTGAGTCGTTAATTTGAATCCACACCATTAGATAATAGCAGAGAGGAGGATAGCCAGCACTGGAGGAAGGATGGCCATCACTGGAGGAAGGATGCCAAGCATTGGAGGAAGGATGCCCAGCATTGGAGGAAGGATGCTCAGCATTGGAGGCTAAACACAGAAAGGATAGAGACCAGGAACCACCAGGATTTCAAAGGCTCTGGTCTGTTTGAAAATTTCTCTGTAGCCCGAAGTTTCCGAGTTGAAAAGCCGTATCCAAGATACACAGACGTGAAGGGGATAGCTTAGTAAAATCCCCTCCTCCTGACTCAGGGCGAAGCACAAACAGCTGAAGGCCCAGATCTAGGCTTTCCTTTATTTCCCACCCCCAAAAGATCCTTCTTTGTTTCACAGCAAACAAAAGCAATCCTTCCAGACCTCTGGATGGAAAGCTTTTCTTGCACTTGGCTCTTTAGAGAACTCTGCCCTCAAACACAGAGAAAGGCCTGAACTTACCGCCATCCATTACCTGCTTCTGACCAGACTCCAAGGGAAATTTTAGCCCAGACTGGAGTCTTTGTAAGGCAGGCCGAGCCAAAGCTGGGCCCTGCTTGCAGGAACTACTAATGACTTGCTGGTAGGCACCCAAGTCTGAGAAGCCTACAAACACTTGAAATAGGGCCTTGGAATTGGAAAAGAAGTTTCTTCTCTTAGTTCATCTCATCACCATCTGGATAGCTTTTATAATCCTTATTGCACTATGATTATATTTTTTATGCCATAGAGTCTGCTAATTAATTGTAATTACCAAGAACAGGAAATTTCAGTCTGACCAGATCATGTTTACCCAGAATAGCAAAGTTGGGGAGCTGTTCTTTATGAGATACGCTTGGGATTGTAGGATTTTAAAACTGGGTAGAACTTCAGAAATGGGTGAGTTCCAATAGCTCCTGCCGTAGTGTTGGAGACGGGAGCGCCTTGGTCTCAGTTTCAGGACTACCTCAATATCTCAGTAAGGAGGCAATGGCTTCCAGCTTCCTAGTCCAGTGATGGCCTTGTGTTCCACAACCAGAGGACTAGGGTCACCCCAAAAGGCCACACCTCTGATTCTGGGTGGGGTTATCAAAGCTAGGATGGAACTTAGTCAAATGTCTCATTGCATCATCTTGTCTCTGTTAGACTCCAAGTTCTTCGGACATAGTGTTCCTGTCTATGTGACGTGCACCAATAAATTCTCAGGAAGAAAAACCAATCCAAACACTTAGCTGGTGCCTTAGAGAAAAAAAATAAAAATCCGGGTGACTGAATTTTTAGAATTTAAGTAGCTGTTGTGGCCTCCTGTGACATCCAGAACCAAGCCTAGATGAACCTGTTCTGTGTCGGTATTAGGGCCTGAATCCTCTGGAAATCGTGTGGTAGTCTTGCCATGCAACTTAACCTCATTTCTAAAGTTAAGGAAAGCTTTTCTCTTTAGTCTAGTTTTGAAACTGTTAGCATTTTAAATAGCAAATTTTCGTTTATTATTCCAAGTGGGAAAAAAATGTGTGCGTGAGATCTCAGCACACAGAGCAGACTAGGGCAAGATTTTATACTCCTAGTGGTAGCTACCCTCTTACCACGAACAATAAACGTGGAAAATCAAGTCAGGCTCAAACCAGCTCCACCACCTAACTCGTTTCTATGTGAGTACTGACCGACTCTCCAACATTCTCAACTGGAGTATCCAAGGCTCAACGCATAGGTTTAGACCTGTATATCCATCAACAGTGTCTGTGACCATATAAGACACATGTTATGCTTTGTGTGTATTCTTGTGTTTGTGTGGTAGATGGGCATGTATGCACTGGACTCTACATGCAGGTAGAGGTCATAGGTCAACATCAGGAGTCTTCTGTGTTGCTCTCTCTTGTATTTTGTTTTTTAGGGTTTTTTTTTTTAGTTTGTTCTGTTTTATTGTTTTGAGACAGGGTCTCTTAGTGAATTTATTGCTTACGAATTTGACTGGGATAACTAAACAATAAGCATCCAGGGTGAGGATGTCTTTGCCTTCCCCAACACTAGGTTACAAACATGCACTACCATGTCTGGCTTTTTCACATAGGTACTACAGAACACACACACACACACACACACACACACACACACCCATGAAACTTCCACAGCTTCCTATTTCAAAGTTCTTTGTAAGACATTAAAGACTTCACTACCCACCACTGGGACCTTCATTTCGCTAGCTTTGACGTCATCGTTCTCCTGGGGTCTCTGTTTCTTTCCTTGCGATTTTCTTCCTGAAAATGCCCTTGAAAATTCGGTTTTTTAATCTGTCTCATGGTAGACGGCCCTTCCCAGCAAAGTCCGTGTTTGTGGCTTAATGTCCTATCCCCAGGATGAGAATCTGCCACAAATCCAGCATCAAGTACTTATTTTTTTTACTGACTAGAAAAAATTTTTAACCAGATCGATGAACATGATTTGCACTGAACTGAAAATCAAATTTGCTTCCGTTAGTATAAGGCAATATAAAATGTAGAGTCATTTTAACCCCACAGGTACAAGCACACCCCTCGGGTCATAGATGTCATCGGCTGTTTGGAGAATCAGTGCAGCTAGAAGCTGTGGTAACCATCAAGGAAGAATGCTCTAGGAGGTAAACTGAGGCATTAGTCTGATTCCTGGATTTCCTGTCTATTGTTCTGACCCCTCCAATGCAATCTATACATATTTCTCAGATTTCTTGAGTGCTCTTTTGGACTTTATCAGTGTTGGAAATCAAATGCCTCACGACCTTTGCCACCCACACTTAGATTCCAAACAAGTTATCAAAGCCTTACAGTCTTCCCAAAGGGTGCAGTCTGTGATGGGTATGATCTGCCTTTGCAGGATGCTGGCTTACTCTGGGGAACCTCTTCCAATCCCACTTATCTTTGTTATTCTGCTCGTGGAAGATTGCTATGAGCTGTGCCGGAAGGCAGTAGCTATCCTTGGTGCAATCCCTCTGGCTGGTGCATGGTACCTGGCTCGTTGGATTCTAGCAGGCAGATCCTGGTGCTTCAGATAGAACTCTGGTTCTCATGAGCCTTCTGTTATACAAGCCATTGTTTGGTATTATACTTCCCGGGGCCATTCTGAATTATACTTCCCGGGGCCGTTCTGCCTCCAGATACCTCCAGAAAACTCTAGTACTCTCTGCTCTAGAATCTCCTTGCTCGATTCTTCCAGATTAACCATAATATTTGCCAGTTTAACTTCATTGTCTCCCGAAGTCTGCTCACTCGCTACTTTATGACAGAGTCTGGTATTTATAACTTACAAGAATCAACTCTGAGGAGCTGGCTAAAATGCAGGCAGATTTCTGAGCTCATCGTTGAGAGCTATGCATTTTAAATCAGCTGATTCACTGACTCTATTGAGAAACACTTGGGCTGTAATCATCAGCAGTCCTTCAGCAGTCCTTCACTCATTCGTTCATTCATTAATTCACTCGGCCATACACACAGGTCTTTCTTTTACATCAAAGCTTTAATAACAAGAATTGAATTTAGCAAGAGCAATTGATTCGAACAGTGGGTTACGTATACAGTTACTAGTTATAAATTCTTGTCTTCTGAGTCTCCTTCAGGATAAAAACAGGCTCATGTCTACCCTATCCAGCTCTGGGAAGCAGCTTGGAGTGAAAGGCTTATTTGGCTCACCACTGGGTAATGAGGAAATGCAGAAGAATTCTTCCCTTACACACTGACAGGAAAGAAATGCTTCCTTAAGTTAGGTGTGTGCCTTTGCTCAAAGATGTTTTTCTACAGCTTGAACTGTCCTGCTGGTGCCCTATTGCTGCCACATATGAACATGAGAAACTGAACAGGGTCCATATGATGCTCACATGCAGTTGGAGGTGACGGGCTCAGCCATTGCTTAGAGCCAGAGGTCTGAGCAGGTCGTATCTCTAGGACTCTGTCAATAGTAGCCGCCTCCACCACTACCAGTTCTCTTGGTTCCCTAACTCACCATCTTCTCAACTTGACTGAAATAAAACTGTCAGATTTATCGTAGTCGAAAGCTAAGAGTTTGTGTCGTCATGGAACCCCGTTCTTGAGATCAGTAGACATTCCCTTGGCGGTTTTGTTGTTGTTGATCCGCCCCCCTCCCTGGCAGTTTGATAGCCTTGTGTGCTCTATAAAGCTCCAGCTCTCTGCTGCCCCCAGCAGGCCCTTCACTTCTTATCTAACCTATCCTGACTGGCCCTGTGGATACCAGAAAAGACAAAAGTCTTCCAGTCTGAGATTGATTGTTCATTTTGTGTTATGTGATCTGTATGTGTTTGGCCATTGATTTTCATTCTGGTTGTAGTAAGGTGCTTTGCACTTGACCTCTCCTCAGTTATTGTTGGCATTGGGGGCCTTCTTCCCCTAGCCACCATCTTGCTGGCATGGTGTGGTCCTTCCCTAGCTAGCCACCATCTTGCTGGCCTGGTGTGGTCCTTCCCTAGCTAGCCACCATTGTGCTGGCATGGTGTGGTCCTTCCCTAGCTAGCCACCATCTTGCTGGTATGGAATGGTCCCCTTTCCCTGTCTAGACACCACCTTTCTTGTCTTCCGCTTAATGCAACCGAGATAGAGAAGTAAGCTGCTTTAGTAAAGACATAATGATCTAAGCACAAGCATGTGCAGTTTGGAGAAAGATGGGTGCGGATTTGGATCCTGATCCTACTAACCACTGGCTCTTTGAACTTGAGTAATATTTTTTTTCTGTTTTTTTTTCTATAAAAATGTCGTTATGCAATAGCAGGCTAACAAAAATGACTTGTGGATGATGCTCCTGAGGGCTTTGTTTTCCTTCCTCATGGAGGATTTTTACTTTGAGTAAGCAGTAACAGCAACAGTTCCCCAGCTCCGGGAATTAGCAATCGCTCTATTGGAGATGTTTGTTGTCTATGTCTTCCCTTCCCCTCTCCTGTCCTTCTTCTGTGGTCTGTGGTCTCTTACTTAAAAAAAGAAAAATATGACAGGCAGTGAGATAAGCAATTAGTTTCCCAGCACTGACGCAAAGGGCTTCCACTGATCTGCAAGCTTTGGTTGTAGCAACTTCACACCGTGAGATTCAAACCTCATAAAACCTCAACTGCATGAACACTAGGCAGCTCTATCCTGTTAAATAACCCAGAGTCTGGAAGGCTCCTTGGAAGGCTTGGTCCTAGTTTCTAAATATAATAGCTAGCTAAATATTCTTCTGTTAGCAACACTGCAGGTCAGGGCCGGTTCTGTCTTTAATCTCATTTGTTTTATCCTTACTTGCCAGACATTTTATGCATGATGTCATGTAAGTATCAGAGCAGCCTTGGCCGTCAGACTAGAGCCCACTGAGACTTTAAGAAGCTGAGGTAACTCACTTAAGGTCACACAGCTAGCCAAGGTCCTAGCTGAAAATTGAATCAAGTTCTGACTGGACACAAGTTTGTGCTTGTATGGGTTAGTTCTCCTGTCTATGAAAACTAAGGAATCCCCAGGTCCCACCGGGCACTGGAGGGAGCAGCTTGCAGAGGTGTAGACCTTCAGTTTGGATCATCATTGCCCCATGGCGTCTTGTAAAGGGTGAGCTGAGGTGGTTATAACTATGACACCATAAAACAGCAATGTCAGACCATTGACCTTTTGTCTGTTGCTGTTCCCATGTTGATTGATAGATTACATTTTCAAAGATTACATCAGTAATTCATGCTTTATTACTCCTGAATTAGTATAATGCTTCAAATCATCTTGTTGCAATTCAGCATAATTATCTGTAATTAAAAATAAATTCCTGTAGGATGAGAATATTAATTCCTATTCAAATCTCTTTATTTCAATGTGGCTGTGAATGAACCAATGTCTGACTCTTAGGTAACAGCGCCAGGCACGTCCTGCGAAGGTAACTTACTTAGTCTGATGTTTGTACTTTTGTGCATTTTCTGTGAGCTCCAACACTTTTCTGACTGTTTCGACTTACTTGATGTTCTTATAGGTACTGGCTTTCTGTGTTGTTGCTCTTTGGTTTGATTAATTCACTGGAAGATTCTGATGAAAGCTATAAAGAGTGTTCAAGGGCAAAGTTCATTCAGGTGTGTACAGTTAGTCTGTGTATAGAATTGCAGGGTAGTCAGGCTTCCCCCAGGACTGAGCCTTACCTGCCAGCAGCAGCCGCAATGCTGGGGGCTGAGGCCCAGCAATTTGGTTTTAACCAGGCCTTCGGTGTTTCTGATGGCTAGAAGTTTAGCAACTCCTCCCCAGGGAGGAATGGAGGATCCTGCCCTGGCAGGTGCTCTTGATGCTGTCAGCGATCGGCATGCTGTCTGTTGTAGAAAGGGTAACAGATCCTTGCAGCTCCGAACTTGTTGCCTTCTCTGCGTATTAACACCTGCTTCCTGATGCAAACCGAGTCTCTTTTTGCTCCTATGGGAGCAAGGAGAAGGTTGGTGGCGCTATCATCTTCCAGGTGTCAGGGTGGAGAACCAGCTGGGGACGCCGCCAAGGAAAGGCTCCCAGGTGTCTGAAGATATTAAAGCAGTTTCAGGAGGCAGTAGAAAAGGGAGGCTCTCTCACAGGATTCATACCTACAGTGAGCTGGCGGTACAGCCTCCTGGTTCCAGCCTGGGAGACCTCTCGGGAGGCCACCACTGTGGAATAGAGAATGATGACAGATAAGGCAATTCAGCGCTCAGAGTGTCGAGAAATCCACCTCCAGAGTTGGTTTCTAAATGTTTCCATGGAAGACGTTTTATTTCTCAGCCAGATAATTCAAGCTTGGTGTTTTAGCTATGTTTCCATGCTGAAGTTTTATTATGTGAGAAAGACATTACTGGGATTCATAAAGAGGTCTTCACCTAAGCCTGAATCCCCCTTGACTAAATGCTTCAGCACACATGTTTAACTGCTGTAATTAATCACTACATGGCCCCCATGATCGCATGGTTTATAGTGAGCATACTTTGGTGGTACATGAATACATTATCAATGTGTTATAGTGTTGAAAACTTAGAGCAATGTGCAGAAATATGATCTGCAAAAACCAGGGAGCCATGCACTCCTCTCAGAGCCTCACAGTGAAAAGTTCTGGTCCTTTATCTTCTTCATAGGTAAAGGGACAGCTGACACATCACAAAAGGTCAGGAAAACCAACTTTCATGGCTTGCTTTCCCAGGGCACACAGCCTCTGTTCTGTTTGTTCTCTGCCTGCTTCATTTAAGGCCTGTTGGGGTCAGTGGAAATGAATGATTCCATTCTGAATGCTAACAGGGGAGAGACCTCCTTATCTTCTGGGTAAATTATCTGGGGGCTGTTTGTTGATGAGTCTACTCTGCCCAGCCCTCAAGTCCAGCTTTCTCTATCAATCTGACATTGTGATTCCCTTCTCTCGGTTCCCTTTCTATCCTCATGGGTTTACTGTGCTGATGCTTAGGGTTGGTGCTATTTCATATGCTTACAAAGAATTCAACTTTCTTGAATTTTGCCTTTCCCGGTCATGATTCACGCCCTTGTTCTCAGGGCAGAGTAGGGCAGTACACTTTCTGTTTCTTCCAGGTCCTAGACAAAATCGGACTGAGTCCTTTTCCCTTGGAAATGTCTGCCCTATTCAAAACACAGGTCAGCCTATAAGTTTCAACCATTTCCTGATGGTACCAACTCACTGGGTACATACAGACACCGTGAGGCTCAACGGGGGCTTATAACATGACAGCAACAGTGAGCATATGATCACGTTCTGTTTCCACCACCAGATCCCTCCACTTCCCAACGCAACTAACTCTGGGGCAGGCACTGGGCAGGAAACCAGTTTCTACTGGGCTTGTAGCCTATGGAGTAGCCTGACAGAAAAACTATGCCCTGATTAGAGAAACTAACCTGATTACAGTTAACTAGGCCAGGTGGAACTCATCTTTGAGGGAATTAAAATGCAGGTGTTGGCCAACACCCACTAACTGTGAGAGCAGAACCCAAGAAGGAAGGAGTATGGAATTGACCTGATGGCAGCCATTGTTTCTTAAAGGAGAAGCATCATGGGCGAGGGGAGGGGAGCTTTGGGTTGTTTGGTGGATGGACTAGCCTTGGATGCCCTTGATCCACCTCCAGTATTTTCAGGAACCCAAGGTTTTCCTTTGTGCAGCTGGTGACTCACTCTCCAGGGTACTTAATTTCCAGAGGTCTGCAGCTCCCTTGCATTGCATCCTCAGCTCCCTAAAATGCTTCCCTGCATCCTTTCTTGCCATCAGCTGCACACATCTCCCTCCCCTACCCATCAGCTCTGTGTAAAGCGGGGTTAAGGCCAATGTCATGTGGGAAGCTTTGCCCTTAGGATCCATATCACCAATGTGACTGAATAGAAGTCGCAATGTGGTCAGAACTGAGAATCACCTGTTCATCCCCAATCCCAACTCTTCCACACATCTGGTTTGCTTCCCAGGCATGTGTAAGGGGAAAAAATGAGCTTATTTCTAAATTTTAGAAAAGAGGTTCTGCCACTGCCAGAGGTTCTACTCATTGATCAGAGCTAAGGAGGGGCCGGTCAACTCCATATCGCTGACAACAGCCTTTGCTCTAGTTCCTCCCCTGACCAGTCTTTGTCACTTCTCTTGCTGTCTGACTCCTGATGTCATTTGGTTTTATACCCACTGTTAGAGACAGAATGAAGGAGCCAATGCCTGTGAAAGATCAGCGTTTATTTATACAGTCAGAGTTAGAGAGAAGATTCCGGAAGAGCTGCTAAGGGCGCTTGCCCAGCAGTGGTGGTATACTTGCTTAGCAAAGCACCGTTGCTGGTCTCCAGGAAGCTAAAATCAGAAGCAAAGAGAGGAATGAAGCAAACGATTGTCCGGCTGGGTGTTAAACATTCACAGTCGCCAACAATGAGAAGCCAACGGGTACTACAGCAGCATTAGAGATAAAAATGTGACTGTGGCTACCACCATCAGAATTACAGAGCGCTGTGGAAGGCGGTGTCAAAGGGTTGAACTGGAAATACAAAAATGGGCAGGATCAATTGGGAAGTACACGCAGCTAGGACAAATCAGAGAGGGAAGATGGAGAGTTCTGACCGCTGAGGAACAAGACAGGGTTTTCCATTGTAGAGAGATTGGTTCCATCTGAGATCGGTAAACTCTGAATTTTGCCAGATTTAGGCTTTTCTTTCAAAGTGGATGGAATGTGAAAAAATTTAGACTTACCAATGGTAGCAGTAACCATGTCCCCACGGTTGTTTGTTTTTTTTGTTTATGGTCGTTGTTGGTTTATCATCTGTGCCATTGTTTTCTTCTCAACGTCTTTAGGAATACTACTTAGGAAATGGTCACTTCAAGTTTACATGAAGAAACTTGATTCCCAGAAAACTGCATGTAATCGTCACTGAACGTTATCTGTGAGGTCTGCATATAATCACTGAGAATCATACCTTCTATCTATAAACCCCGCATGCCTCACCCCACAACTTCGGAGACTGGTCTTCATTCAAGATACACTTTGCCCCTGCTCTGCTTCCTAACCTCCTTAGAATTCTTACCAGACACATCTGCTACTATGTCTCCCATTCTTCTAGGCTGAACATATTTCATACTGACTAAATACTTAGTCACTGAGAAACGCTTGAAGGAAAATGTTCAGATCCCCTTATTTGAAATAGCACATCTTCTTTCTGCTATCTCCAGGTCCTTGCCTCCTACAGTTCTGAGATCCATAAGCTAACCGGGATTCCCTAGCTTACTCTCCATTGAGAGAATCAGAATGTCCAAACTCCCCGAGTTACTTCATTGGGGGTGGCCATTTTGTATCTAGTCCCCAACACTGGCACATCTCAATCTCTTCTTGCTACTCAGCATCTTCTTCCAGAATCAGCCTCCTTTGCCTATAGCACCTCCTATAACACTCAACTGTGTGGTTTCTCTGTTTACGCTTCACCACAGGCTCGTCATGTTTATTTGAAGGGGAAGGTTTCAATTATACTGCTGCTGGCTCATTCTTGACTCCCGCCCACTCCCTGCTCCCCTCACCTAGACTTCTAAATCTTCGTGGACTGCATGGGAGGAAGAAAATAAAATATCTCTCTGGGTTGGACCAATTGCGTGACTCTTTGCAAATAAGAACTAATTGTCTAAAAGAGAAATTAAACTCTGAGGGTAGTTAGAGATTAGTAGTAAAACTGCATCAACAACCCGCGGAGCTGCAGAGATGTTGGCAAGAATTTAACTTTCCAGATGAGGCCCAGGGAAGGGAAGTAATTTTCTCAGGATCGTTTAATTAGCTAATGGAGGCCTTCTTCATCCCTAGACAAGACCCCACATGCAAACTTTTCTCCTTTGGTGTCTACTACAACAGTGCAGACATACCTATGTAGTCATATGTATGTGTAATGTAGTCACGTGTGTGTTGCACAGATCTGGATGTTCTGAAACAGGATCTCTAAGGCTAGAGTAGAAAAGACAAGGTCTGATTTTGAGTATACTCTCAGGTTCAACCCTGTTAGATGCTGCACTTTCCAAGACTGGACCCATGTTTTGTAAGAATGAAAAAATGGCCCTACTGTTTCTCCTATGTTTTCACAGTGCAAACAAAGGTTCTGCCTGGAGAAGGAGGTGTGCAAGCGCCAGGCCTGTGTCTTTAAGAAGAGCCCAGCAAGCCTAGTAGCTGCTTTTGTTTGTGTGTTGAGGGAGAGGAGGAGCCTGGCTTGAAGCAGTACCTGGAGCCCATGGGCAGTCTCTGGGGAACTGTGAGTCAGGCCTACAACATGGCCAACTGGAGTCCTTGACATAGTTGGAAACGATTCAAGGGCACAGCTGAGACCTCAGAATGCCAGGATGCTATGAGAAGAAACCACAGTCCCTGGCACAGAGCTGGCCCTGTAGGGATGGCAGGAGGTCATCTTGACTTGAACCGGTGGCAGAGTTACCATCATCAGCAAAAGAGATGGAGGCAGGATTGGCTTCCCTAGAATCAACCCCATGTGTGTGCACACTGAAAGCCCTGGTGGTAGGAGTCAGTGGCCCAGGATATCTGCCCAAGACTTCACTATTTGACCGGGTGTACTGGAGGATGTTGGCCACATGTCTGGTACATAGGGTGGCAGATCGAAATCCTTGACTGTGTTTAGAGGTTGGACAAGTCTGTAGTTGAGGCCTTCACCTTACTTGAAAGAAGAGGAGTTAATACTACAGCTGTCTCCAGCCTCTGCTGGAGGCATCCAGTTCTGAATACAGCTCAGGTGTTCCTTCATCTCCATCCTCCCAGAGAGTGAAATATTGGCCTCTTTTCCCCTGCAGATGCCCAAAGGTTGGGCAGAGCTCATAAAAATGCTGATTTTACGTCTCTGTTTGCACTCAAAGCTGTGCTGTCAGGCAGACAACACAAAGGGAGTAGGTGGAGAAGCAGGGTGTCATTCAGAGTTTCCAGGCACCTCAGCTCCGGGAGTGTGCCTCTGCACCTGCACACCTGGGACTCGTGTAGAAACTAGAGTCACAGAACAGAGGGTGGGCTTCATGAATGGCAGAAGCTTCCTGGAGGAAGGCAAAAGGCAGATGCAGGCAGAAGAGTGGCCTTCCTCCTGGTAGGTCAGGGAGCACAGTGCGCATGACGGAGAGCGCTTTGATTGGTTTATTTGTCTTCTTGGGTCTTTCGAGCCTTCTTTTTGGGAAGCGAATACTGAGAGAGGGTGTCTTTGACTAAGTGACTGATCCTTCTAGAGGGGACTGTAATGAGATAAGTGCCAAGAGGCATGATACCTTGGCACTACCTCCTGTCTGTTCTTCTGGGGTCCAGACTTGCAAGGGAACAATGGATGGGTGCTTCTTGAGTCGAAAGACACAAAGCATGCAACAGAGGGCATTGCCTCACATGAGGTCCCAGCATGATTAGAAGTGGAGGAGCCTGGAGCTGGGGGTGATTTGACTCTCAGGACTTCTAGTCTCCACGTACGCGCATTGTACCGTTGCTTCTCACGAGGCTACTCAGCCAGCCTCGGGGGTCCTGTTGCTCCCGATCCGTGATCATTTGCTTCTTCTCTCAACATCTTTGCTGTAGTAGACTTCTCTCCAGTACGTTTTCTGTTTTGTTACGGTTCTTACCTTCTAACCATTTTGGCTGGCGCTTAACTAAAGATGACTAAGGTCACCCACAGCCTTATCAGTGTATCTTTCAATCTTGGTCCCTATAGCAGATAGCTGGAGTCTTTGTGTATTCTCAGTTAAAAGACCTGTGGGTGGGAATTTGACTGGCACAATGGAGCCCTCTTTGAACTCACCTCTTCATCAGGGGTACCTTATCAGCCTGGGATGCCATGCCTGAGGCACGTGTCTGTAGTGATGAGGGGAGCGGGCCTGCTTTCGTCCTGCCCTGCTCCCGCACAGCTAACTTAT
>LOEQ01006689.1:77961-112528 GCA_001685075.1 Bramus lutescens | reverse complement strand
TAGATAGATAGATAGATAGATAGATAGATAGATAGATAGATAGATAGAGCAAACGAGAACCCCCCAACAAAACCCAATCCAACCAAATAGAAAAACAACAATAAAACCCAAGCTAAAAAAGTAGCGTAATTTAAAATGACTTATAAAAGCCAGCACTTGTTGGAGGTATCTGAGGATCTTACAGAGTATCCCAATGGCCAGTGTTGTTGGAGGTATCTGAGGACCTTGCAGAGTATCCCAATGGCCAGTGTTGTTGGAGGTATCTGAGGACCTTACAGAATATCCCAATGGCCAGTGTCAGAAGCCATCTCTGGTGTGCTCAGCATGAAAGCTGGTGAAGATTAGCAAGGACAGAGAGCACCAAGATGCATCATTGGGGGCGTGGCTGGCATCCTCTGGGGCTCCAGAAGTTCCCTGGCCTCTTTTTCTTGCACTCACCAGGGACCTCCTCCCATCCCACCTCTCTCTGACTCCCTGCCTGGCTTCCTCCCTGTTCTGATTAAAGGGAATGAAGATAGGAATTCCTTCATTCCTCTTTCTGCGATGCGAACCTCCTGCCAGCGGGTGCTAGATAAAGTTGAGGTTTGTGCATAACGCGAGTGTAAGGGCCGGATGAGATGCAGTCATTGGATGAGAGGGAAGGTGTGGACAGATGTGAACCACTTCTGTCCTTTCTTCTGGGCCTCTAACACGCAGTGGGCAGCAGTCTGCCTGGAAAGGGGGAGACAGAGCAAGAACTGCAATGTGGATATCCACAGCCTAGGACACATCCCTGCTCCCATTTCCCCTCTATATTCACCAGCCCTGCGTCCCACATTCCTGAGCCTCAGATTTCCCCGCAGGCACGATGGAATGTTGGAAAGTGTTCAAACCGGGACGCGTTGCAAAAACATATGTTTCGTGCAACTATCTCAGAACCACACAAGACTCCTAGGCAGAGAGAGAGAGAGAGACTCTCTCTCTCTCTCTCTCTCTCTCTCTCTCGAGAGGGTCTAGCCAGGACATGTGATTTATCAGCCGCCACTACAAGCATTTTCTCCACTGTAAATGTTCTGACATTCTGACCCGGCTGCTCTGAAATTTTCCAAGACTGTTCCTATGCCAACCTAAAACATTACATGACCTATGCTTCTTGGGCAATCCAGCAGTGGTCTAGTGTACCAGGAGGATGTGGGTGACATTTGAGCTATTGCTCATTCTTTCATATGGGAAAATCTAGTGGTTTTATAGCCACCAACAGAACTTCATGAGACCTTGAAGGGCTTGTGCCGATGCCCAACTTTTACACGCCTTTACTGTCTCACTTGCATGTGTGTAGTCAAATAGTTTTGAAAGCCCAACACACATGAGAAATATTGGACAACTTATCTGAAAACTCCAAATACCTCTATAGTTTTACTGTGTGGTCTAAGCACCCCAGTGCCTCTCTGGAGCATCCCATTGTGAATCAGATGTTTGGTTTTATGTCACCCAGCCTGACCACTCTAATTTTTAAAAAATAAATTAAAATTTAAAAACCTGATATTTTCTCTCTGTTTCTTTTCTTCAGAAATTTACCATCTAGCCCTAGAAAAGCATTTAGAGAGAGAGAGAGAGAGAGAGAGAGAGAGAGAGACTCCAGTTATTTTGTTCTGATGATGGACTCAAAGGAAGGGTGGTGTGCTCCAGGATTATCTAAACACCATCACCAGACTAGCAAGGGCAACATCAGAAGTCTTACATCCCAGTCCTGTCCCTCCTGCAACCTGGCCAAGCCACATCCCCAACCATAGGGATGCAATGCCAGCTAGAAAGTTCTTTCAAAGGCCAATTACAGGGAGCCCAGAGGGACTAGATGTTGCATCACCATCATATATATCGAATATACACTATTCGTGACTTCTTTTTTCCCCTTTTTTATTGATTTTATTGAACTATACATTTTCCTCTGCTTCCCTCCTTTCCCCTGTCCTCCCCTTCAGCCCTCCCCCAAGGTCCCCGTGCTCCTAACTTACTCAGGAGATCTTGTCTTTTTCTACTTTCTACTTCCCATGTAGATCAGATCCATGTATGTCTCTCTTAGTGTCCCCATCGTTGTCTAGGTTCTCTGGGATTGTGATTGTAGGCTGGTTTTCTTTGCTTTATGTTTAAAACCACTTATGAGTGAGCACATATTATATTTGTCTTTCTGGGTCTGGGTTACCTCACTCAATATGATGTTTTCTAGCTCCATCTATTAGCCAGAGAATTTCAAGATGTTATTATTTTTTCTGTTGTGTAGTGCTCCATTGTATAAATGTACCACATTTTCCTTATCCATACTTTGGTGTAGGGGCATTTAAGTTGTTTCCAGGTTCTGGCTATGACAAACAATGCTGCTATGAACATAGTTATTCATGACTTTTTGAGCTCTAGTTTGGACTTTTTTCCCAACAAGTGCTGTCTGTGGCTTCAGAATATCCCTCAGCTTGCCATGCTGAGTGATATGGTCCAACCCTGACTCCCTATTCACTAACCAAGTTAATAATTCCCAGTTGAAAAAGCTACCTGAATATTTATAGGGGTTAAGGGTAACTATATAATTGGGGCTTTTTCCTTCCCTTTGCAAAAAAAGGAAAAAAGATTTAAAATTCTTCAGATTTACTAAGCAATTCACATATAATAAAATGTATTCATCTTGTTATATAGGTATTGAAAATTTAGTGAGTGTATTATTGTGTGAACACTGGCATGATCAAATAACATAATAGTTTAATTTCATTCCTGAGTCCCCTGTGCCGTTTTAGGTGGAGATTTTTGGCAACCTTATTCTGGCCATTGGTAGCTCCTGACTGGATTTCGGCTTCTCCTGTTTCCCCTCTATGAGTAGTCACACAGTGTGCAGGCTTTTGTGGCTGGCTTTTTTGATTTAGCGTTGCACACATGAAATCAATCTGTGTACCAATCATTAATTCCCTTTGTGTTGCTCAGTTCTGTTGCATGAGTGTGTAACACTTTAACTGTCTTCCAACCAACCATTGAAGGAGATTGAGATCGTTCCCATTTGGGGTGAATATTAACAAAGCCAGGAACATTTGTGTGGAGACTTCTGTGTATGCATCTACCTTGATTTTATGATATTTCATCTAGGAAGCATGTTCGCATTTAAATCCTGATGAGTACTTGGAGCCTGAAAAACTTTGGGGACCCCCGGGAAGAAGAGAGAGAATGTTTCCAGTTAGCCATCAGTCAGGCCCAGTCCTGTCGGTTAAACATGGGCTCATTGCAGCAAGAGGCTATTATTATTCCCGCTGAGGACATTTGTGGACTGTAAATTAAAACGAAGTCTCTTTCACTGAAGCCCTGGGGAAGAACATAAGTACATGATGGTCACCATCAATTTAGTGGGCCTAAGGTTATCCTGGTGGCTACAGGAATATTTCCATGGGTTACGGCAATTCCTAGTGCAGGTTATTTATGTGTGTTGGAAGAACCCCTCTTCAAACCATGCGGAAATGCTCTGTCCTAGCTTGGGGTACCATTGCTGTGATGAAATGCCAAGACCAAGCAAGCTGGGGAGGGAAGGATTTATTGGGCTTACACTTTTATATTGTGGTCTGTCACTGAAGAAAGTCAGAACAGGAGCCCAAGCAAGGCTGGAGCCAGGAGGCGGCATGAGCTGATGCAGAGGCCGTGGAGGAGTGCTGTTTACTGACTTGCTCCTCGGGCCCTGCTTGGCCTGTTTCCTTAGACAACCCAGGACAATCAGACCAGGCACGGCGTCACCCACAGTGAACTGGGTCCTCCCATCTCCCCATCAATCATTAATTAAGAAAATGCCCTACAGCCAGATCGTATGGAGGCATTTTCTTGGTTGAGGTTCCCTCCTTTCAGATGACTCCAGCTTGTGTCAAGTTGACATGAAACTTGCCCACACATGCTCTTTAATAGCTGAGTAAGAGCCTATGAGTAGTGTTTACTAACAAACTTCATCTTCATTAAGCTTCAATAAGCTTTTCTCATTAACTTTGGTGATGGAGAGCTACTCATGTTTGTTTCTTAGTTAACATATTTAGATGTTCTTTCCTCCTCCTCTTCCTCCTCCTCTTCCTCTTCCTTCTCTTGCTCCTCCTTCTCCTCCTCCTCTTTCCCGTTCTCTTTTGAAACACCAAGGTTTGAACTCAGGATCTTATGTAAACCAGACAAATGCTCTGTCATTAAACTATAACCCCAGTTCTTCTTTATTTTTTATTTTGAGACAGGATCTTGCTAAATGGCATAGGCTAGCCTTAAAATTACTCTGTAGCCCAGGCTGGCCTTGAACTTGATGTTTCAGGCTGTTGGACCGCAGATTTGTGATACTAGGATCATTCTTAACCTTACTACAAATGTCAGGTTTCTCATCAATTCAACCTGCCTTCTCTCTGTACTCATAAAAAAAGCAAGCATTCTCTTAGTGAAGTTCAGCTTAGCCCCTGTTATGGTTCGAATATGAAGCATCCCTCCAAAAGGTTCATGTGTCAGAAGAGGTGGGACTGTGAGAGGGGATTGGATCACAGGGATGCTAGCCATGTCCATGGATTACCTAGGCCTGACTGAAGAAATAGGTTGCAGTGTGGAGTATGCCTTTGAAGGGTACGTCTTATCTTTGTGCCTTCCTCTTTCTCTTTCCCGGTTGTCTGAGGTGAGCAGCTTTGGTCTACTGAAAACTCTCTTGCAGGGTGCTGCAGCTCACTCATGGCAATGCTGTCAAAAGACCATGGACCGAAACTTCTGCAGCTGTGAGCCTGAACAATCCTTTCCTCCCGAGCATCGGTTTTCTTAAGTATGTTGTCTTAGAAATGGAAATTGGCAAACATACTTTAGGATCTCATTCAGTCTTTCCCACCCTTCTACCTTATCACCCGGGGGCACAGAGTTCTTTAACATCTCATGACTAAATATTTTCACTTACCTATAGTATGTCTGTTATGTGCCTGTCTAGTAATAGATGAATATAGATGAAGAAGAATAATAAAGATGATACACTAAGTCTATTTTAATTAAAAATGTATACAAAAAGAATTATTGGACCTTGATAATGCATACCTTCAATATGGATGTGCTCTAATATGTGGCTGTAATTGTTTTTGAACAAATTTTAAGAAGGAAGAAAGTGTAGGTAAAAGCGAGTGCTGTAAATTTATAGTAAGCTTGGATTTTACTATTTCAATTGTGTGTGCAGAGTACTTTTTGTGATTTGGTCATTTGAAAAACACTGTTTCAATGTTCTTGCACTGAACAATCAGCTTCTAAATGTGGCACTGAACAAACCCCCGAGGAACGTGAGAATCTGTGCTGGTCAGTCACTGACTTAACAAACTGGTGGTTAGGGCTTTTAAGGAGCCATTGGATCATGACATAGTCATCTTTCTCTGGGCCACGGATGAATGCTGAGGTCTTAATGAGATGGACAACGTAATAATAGCAACAGTAGCATCCGTAACTAATGCTTCATGAACATTGTGGTTAAGAGAGGCAGTGTTGGAGGCCTTGTTTGTTTAGGAGGTGAATCATGATTGGACTGGTCTCTGCTCTAACATCTTTTAGCTATGTACCTTTGGAAAGTCATTGTATGTAAGTGGTGTGTCTTTATCTGAAAATGTAAATAAATGAAAACATAAATTTCTGACAATTACAAACCTCTAACAATTATAAGCAAATGGTTTATAAATTATAATGCTTTTATAAATTTATAGATAAAATAAAATTGGTAGCAATTAAATTAAGAATTATAGTTACTAATCAGAAATTTGTAAGCTATTGGGGCTTACATGAGATGTTGCAGGCATTTAACTTATAGCCTAACATAAAGCAAACCCAAAATAATGATTTGTTGCAGTTATAGCTGTGTTTTGTCTGTATGTGTATGTGTGTGTGTCTGTCTGTCTCTGTGTGTGTGTGTGTGTGTGTGTGTGTGTGTGTGTGTGAATCCTTATTTTTAACGGTATTTTTAAACGAAAGAGTTAGGCTTGGTAGCACTGTTCCTAGCTTTATACACTGCAGAAATAAAAAGATAAAGAATAAAGACTTTGGAAACGAAGAGGAGTAATCACATACTCGGGCTAAGCTGCATGTGTGAGGACAACTATCCTTACTCCTGTGTGGTTGTCATTTCCTTCATGCACAACAAAAACGTGATTTCCAGAGGAAAGCAGGATTGAACCAGGATCAATGAGAATGCGTGCTGAGAGAAAGGGAACATGTCTAGAGTGATGGACAAAAAGATGCGGAAGACCAAAAGTAATAAGATTTCTTAGTGCCTCAAATTTCAGTCTGGACAATTAGATAGACCACCTGTAAATTTTTGTAGCTACCAAGATAAATCGAGAGCTCACAATGGGCTTATGAAGTCCAGGCCACGCCCTGTTTCCTTTTCCTTCTTCGCACAGGGACTGGCCTGAATAGTTTGAAGAATATTGCTTGCAAGTAGGGAGAGAGACATTATGAGATGCCAATATGAAACTTTGAGGCACCAAAATGATGAACAAATAGATAATTAAAATTAATATAAATAAAATAACGATTAAAATAAGTAGAAATGAGGATTCTTGTTTTCAGAATATAAAAGTCAGTTTGGCTGGGGAGATGGCTCAGGCTATCACATGCTTGCTGAGCATGCATGCGGGCCTGAGGGTGAACTCCAGGCACCTACTGAAGATCTGGGCACAGCAGCACACATCTGTCTTCCCAATGCTATAGAGGCAGAGCTAAGAGGATCCTGGGGTCTTACTGGCCTGGCGAGTCAGTGAGTTCTAGGTTCGGTGAGAGGCCCTGTCTCAAACCACAATGTGGAGAACATTTAAGGAAGACACACAATGCCGACTTCTGGTATCCACATGTGTGCGAATATGTTCAAGTATACCATGCGCATAGTGCAGTGTGAGAGTCCTGAGTGAAGGTTGATGGCTGGTGGTTGTCTACCTGGAACTAAACCCAAGCAGAAAAGCCAGACTGAGGCAGCTTCCACTCTTCACTTCCTTTCTCCCCACAGCGCCTGTTTCTCCTCTTTCTGGTTGTTCATCTGCAATTCCTTTCTCTCTCTAAACTGACTTTCTCTACTTGTTTTCTACCATGAAAATTGATGACATGTTTGCCCCAGCTTTAGTATATATGATTTATCATTTATAACCTCACAGATATATGGTAATATATCTCTGATATATGCTCCATGGGTCTTACTTAGATCAGCATCTAGAAGGAGATGCTCTGGTGACCTAGGCCAGAGTTGGAGTTGAGATGGCAACTAACAGTCTGGACACTTGAAGTCCAGAAAGGAAGGCCCCTGTGGCCAGCAGGGAGGGTGGGTAGTGAAGTTAGACATATGTATAGAATGGGAAATCATGACATCTAAGCAACTCATGAAAAACAAACAAACAAACAAAACTGGGTGGGGCGTGTGTTTGGCAATGTTCACCAAAGGAAACAAAGACTTGACTTCAGGAACGTTCCAATCATAGCTACATACCGTGGGTGAACATGTAAGGCGTAAGCCACTCAGATCTAATATCCAGGAGATCACAGTGTCTGCAGCAAGTATCTTATAACTGAAGAACGGCTAGCTGAGAATAGCCGGGTTCAAACTTCAAGGTAAGACCAGCTCTTTCTAAATCGTAGTGGCTACAGCGTGGAGAATGTTCCTCCTTCCTACATCCTTTCCTTCCTCTCCTCTTGCCACCTCCCCCCTTTGCCACACCTCCCTCTGCCCTTCTTTCTTGCAACAAGCAAGCCAAGGCCAGCCGAGCAATGATGCTGCAGCACCTGAGCTTGGCACACGACTAAGTGGAAAATATAAAGAATCTAGTTTGACAAGGAAGACGAGTTTCGTTTCCATCAGATATGGAAATTACTGTCTTGATATAAGAAAGATTTAATCAACATTTAGCTGTGTGGAGAAGTGAATTTCCCATCACACAGGGCATGCAAGCATACACATCACCACCTGTTATGTGTGCAAAGGAGGGGATTCTTGCATATGCTTAGAAGCGAGAACAAATAACTTTTAAAGTCTCACCCAACTTTAAGATTCTGTGGTACTGTAATATGGAAAAAAAAAGGCTATTTATTTCAATCACTGTTGATGTCTCCTGGCAAATTTTAAATACCACTGTGACATATACCAAGAGATAAAAAAACAAGTACAGAGAGAGAGTAACTGCACAATTTTATGTGTATATTGATAGTGATATATTTAGTTTATATGCATTTTTATGTGAGGCTGTTTATACCCAGAGCTCGAGTTGCCACTTCACAAATCAGCACACAGTATTTGACGTAGCTGACAATGTCAGGGACTCTGACACAACCCAATCTTGTGCTTGTATATAAACATGTGATATGTGTGTGTGTAAATATAAAGAAAGGGGCCCCGATGTGCAGTTAATGATTACTAGTTTCCATTGAGTGCGACATCTATTCTATTACCACAAAGCAGTCATTTCTAAAGCCTTTGCAAGGCAATGGCTCTGAGAGTCAAATATCAACCTAAACATAATATCAGTATGTAAACAGATTGATGAGTTGCTAGATTGCTAGCTCTTGAACCATATGGAGCTGCAAAGAACACTCGGTGGAGCCGGGGATAATTTTAGTCTTTTCTGAAAGCTAAGGACGAGAAGAAGCAACACTGTCTCTTGATAATTCCTAACACTCTTCTGGTTTTGCTCTCAGCGCTTTGTGGGGGCAGTAGTATTCTGTACATTAAAAACGTAACTTGATAGATGCCGTCTCCTCTAATGCAAGATTAATGGACAACCTGGGCAGTCTTTGGGAGAAGGGACAGAAGACACAGCCTAGGAGATGTTTGTCACCTGAGGGGCTTTCTCAGCACTCGTATGTATGTGAGTAAGCCTATTAAAGCTGGGGGATGGCAGAATTAAGTGTAGGGGCCCCTGAGATGCTTTGATAAATGTCAGGACTTTATGGTACAATGACTTAAGGCATTGCTCTGAAAGGTAAGGTAGGAAAGCCAAGAGGAGATATTCCCGTGTGGGTGACTACCCAACCAGGGGGTGCTGGTCCTTCACAGGGAATGCCACAGTCCCCAGTGGCTCTGGTTGTGACAGCAGCTCCTCTGGGAGTATAACCTTTGGGAGAAATATAATGTTCTGACTCATGCCTGAATTTCTGTGCCAAGTCTCTTTAGATAAAGTCCCTCTTGGGACCACCTCCCCCCTTGATGACCTACTAACTGTTAGGACTGGATCTCCTGTCCTGTGTAGTCTTACTGAAGGCTGGAGGAAAGACCTGACCTCCAGTGCACAGCAGGGGGAGAAGGAGGACAAGTCACACTCTGACCTTTAAAGTCCATTTGGCATTGGTTTCCTTTGAAACTGATATTGAGAAGCTCTCTGAACACTGACCTGCAAACGCGAACATCATGAAATCTCGGGTCCAGAGTTAAGACGTCGAGGATAATAAGGACAGGGGTTGAGTGGTCACGAGATCTGACACGTACTGTGTTGGTTTCTTATACTCAGTGGCAGTCCTTCTTTATCTTCAGTCTTTGGAGAAGAGGAAAGAGCCCAAATTTATAAAACTTTTGTATTTGAGCTGTATTTGAGTTTCCACTTTGCCATTTACCAACGGGGAGAACTTAGATGTGCTAGCCATGAAGCTGAATGCTTCTTTGTGAGGTTGAAAAGTGGGTAGCATTTCCTCTGCTGAGCTTGTGAGGGTTCCATGAAGTAATAACCTTTGTAAGTGCTTTACCATTCACTTGTTCTCCATTTTACACACAGAAGCGATAGTGCAAGAGTTTAATCCACTTGTCTAAAGTAACACAGCAGTAATTGTCCATCCTAGGCTTCGGGTCACAGTAGGTCGGGAAACACCCACCTAATCAAATTAGTGGCACACTGCTGTGGTTCTGTCTCTCTTAGAGATCTGTGTCTGTGGTAAAACAGCCACGGCGTTCTTTAGTGCCATCGCATAACCTATCACGTTCATGGTACGCCCCTAGTCTGTTCTTGGATTACAAAGGCATACAGGTCACTGCTGTATCTGCCCTGGGATTTTTACAATTCAAACCCGACCGCACAGGGTGGTGGATAACATATTCAGGAAAGCACTGACGAAAGCTTCCTTTGCTGGAGTCTCTGCAAGTTTTTATGAATGATTACCCAATCAGCAGAGTGAAGGCGCAAGCCCAAAGTGCAAGACCCTAAAAGCTGCACTGTGGAACAACAGGTATTTCACGTTCCAGGAAATGCCCAGAGCTTGGACAGCAGGGCCAGAGCGAATGCACCAGGCCAAAGATTACACCCGAGTTGGTTTTTTTGGCAAATAGAGCAGATTTGAGACACTTGCTACACCAGATGATGTTGATTTGTGAAAAAAAAATGTAGTTAAATGCATCTTTCGGGTTGAATTTTTCCCTTACGAGGAAATGATATCAGATGCTGCTAAAATGAAGCAATGGTAACTTTGTCTCATTTTGCACACTCAAAAGCACACCCATCATCTGTCTTTACACGCTTCACCCTTTGCACTTGGTCCTTGGAACCATAAGGAACAGGAACTCTGTGACCTGTATGAAGTAGGGCTGGAGGCTGCTGGTCTTGGTTGTATCTAAGAAGACGACCGTCATAACAGCTCTGTGGTGAGCAATAGTCTATGGTTATTAGTGATTCGTGTGTTAGCCATGGGGCAGTCCCTGAGTGTGTGTGTTTTTTCAATAGAATCCAGTACAACTGTGTTATATGTGTAAGTAGCACCCACAAGCCAAGTGAGCTGGCTGGCCACTGACACACTTTGGGTCTGGCTTTCCTCTCTGTTTTGAGGAGCTGGCAGGCAGCTTAACTGGGTTCAGCTCATACAGTACTCACAAGGACTGCCTGGATGGCATCTGGAATAGCCTTGGCGTTCATAAATGTTCAATAAACACCAGCGTGTATTTGCATTTATCTTGAGATAACCTCTCAAGTCATTTGAGGAATCAAGATTGAAACTCAGAAGGCCTGACTCCAGATTCTCTGTCTCTACACCCTGTCTGAATTGAGTAACCAAGTAAGTGAAGAAATAGCCTGGAGTCACATGACCAGATCGTTGCAGGTCACAGGCCTCCTGTTACTCAGTCTCCAACTTGAGTTTCGAGGCTGAACTTCGTGCGTTCATTAGCTGTCCACTACTAAGACAAAATTCCCTAGTTAATCAACTTATAAAGAAGAAAGGTTTGCTTATTTTGTCTCATAGTCATGGAGATTTCTGTCTGTATCCAGTTGGCTCTAATGGTTTGGATCAGTGGTAGGGAGGGTATGGCAGGATAATCTCATCTATTTACTTATATGACTGGACTGAAAAAGAGAAAGAAGTGGTCAGCAGAGGTCCCTACCTTTTAAAGACTCCACTGCCTCCCGACCACACCATGGGGTCACAGAGCGACACCCTTCATGTCCAGCTCTGCACCTATATAGCAGAAAGCTGGAGTGCTCCTGCCCTTGGCTCCCAGATGCTCTTTGCTCCTCTACAAACTGCACCTTATTCCCTGCTGCAAAGCTTCTGATGCCCTTTTACAGACTGGTGACAGTCAGCTGGGTGTGGTCATGTATGCCTTAAATCCCAGCATCTAGGAGGCAGGGGTAGGTGGATCTCTAACCTGACTGAGGCCAGCCTGGTCTATCCAGGACAGCCAGAGCTACATAGAGAAAACCTATCTCACAAAACTAAAATCAAAACCAAAACCCCAAGCCAAACCAAAACAGCATCAAACAAAAGCAGACTGCCAGTAAAGGGTTGCATTCTGTATCTTATGTGGGGTGGGGGTGGGGAAGAGGGGGCAGCCAACAGCCCAAACAGCTGAAAGTAGGCTTGGAGAGCGCTGTCATTCTAAGAAGCACTGTCTCCTCCTCGTCCTTCACTGTCTCCCTCGGTCACTGGGATAACCCTGTGGTTAAGGTTGTGTTCTCACAGTAGAGAAGGAACAGAGCTCCAATTTGTACCAGGGTCTCCTGACTGTGGATTCCACGGAGCTTGTACGACAATACATTTGCTGCTTTGGTCCGAGCACACTTGATTCTTGACCTCAAGACTATTTTATGATTTTTTTCTAGTGTAGATTTTAATATGCTTGGGGAAGAAGTTTGGGGTTAAATCTCCCTCAAACCAGAGAGACAGGGCAAGCTGACCTAAGTCATGTCAAAAGCATGGGATCTTGGGCTTCTTTTCCAGGGCTTTCTGAAAGAAATGAAATGATTCACTTGGAGTATTGCTATGTGAAATGTAAGTTACGATAGAGTAACTTATTCATCCAGAACCCTCTGACCGTGGACTCTGATAATTATTTTATTCACTTCAAATACTACCATCTCACTCTGATGATATTTTGTTTTAGAATCTGTCTTCACAGTACCCTTCCACATAAATCGGTGTCCTCTCCACCCTCCCCTTGTCAGCATGCTCCATGGACGGGGCTGTTTTTTCTTTTGAACCCAATTGCGTCCTCTTTGATTCTGTAGCAAATTGGCTGCCTGAGTGAGGAGCATAATTACTTCCATGGCAATGGGCTGAAGTTAGAGATAGGCTATTATGTGAGCGCTACAGAGACTGGAGCTAAGTTCTTTAAAAAAATAAAGGAATACATAAATAAATAAACCCACAACCACTAGCCTTATAATAACAGGATAGAGGGAGAAAATTACTAGCATTATAAATTGATTTTTTTGAAAAAAAGTTCATAATCTCTGTCTTCTAAAAGGCTGTGACAGCGTCAGAAAATCTCTCCACAATTTTAATTGTAGCTAATTTTGTGTGAGGGAAAAAAAAAACCTCCCTATGAAAAATGGTCTGATGAAATGTGTTTAGCTGGACTTTGGCAAAGCTCCATGTCATTCTGAATGACTGCTTCGAAACAGACACAAACAATATTTGCTATTACTTAAAAGGATGAGATAATTTGCATCCAAAGCAAAGGAGGAAATTGAGAATCCAAGATTGGGCCCTGGGTCTAGCACCTCCCTCAGGAAGTGTGCTGTTACTGCCGCCACGTGGAGAGCGAGATAAAGACTCGGACTATCCTGGGACCAAGCCTCACTAATCTGGAAGATGGACACACACCAGGAAAGACGGCAAGAAGACTTAAGTGTTTTCAGATCAACTGTTAGAAGAAGATACCGTGAAGTGTGAATGCCACATCCTAACAGGGATGCAGCTCAGCAGTACGGACACATGACTGTGTTTACACCTCAGCACCACCAAGAAGATCATATCAGAATTCCTCATCTAAATCTCATGTATCCCAACTTTTGGTATAATTCTAACAAGCATTTCCCCATGACACATTGTAATCAAGTAATTAAAATGTAAGAAAGAAAGGAAATTTAATAGAGCGGGCATTTTATGGGTACTTACGTTTTTCTAACACCAGCCAGTGGTTTACTGGGATTATGCCTGAGCCTGGCTTGCTCTGCATGAGGAAAGTGTCAGAACCAATCGGGACTGGTAAATTTATAAGGAGAAGCTTGTTTCTCTTGTTTCCATAGACTGAGAAGTTCATGGTTCAGGGGTCTGCAGGGGCTGTCTGGCGAGGGTCCAGTCTCTGGTTCCAGGGAGGTGCCTTCCTTATAGATGGGGAAAGCAGCACACCCTCACCTGATAAAAGAAGGGAAAGACAAGGAGGACACTATGGTTTCCCCTAAACCCTTTCATATGCTTTCTGACCCCATTTATGAGTGCATGTCCCTTAATCATTGCCTAAACACTCCTGACTCTCTTAATATAACATCACGTTAGAGTTTATGAGCTAAAATGAACTCACTCAAACTAAAGCATAATGTGATGTGTATCTGAGAGGGTCAAAAGGCATTTTATATTGAGCATTTGGAAAGAAGTAATTTGTTAAATTCCTCCAAAATGGCAGAGTTTTCACAAGTAATTTTGCTGTTTTTATTACTCCAAGTTTGAGGGGAAAAAATAAAGTCAGCAGTAGCTAGACCTTACCTGAGCCGTGCCAGCCGGGTCCACTTCCCTGTGTTGTCCGTTGGCTTGGTGAGGACCTATCGCACAGCAGGTTCTCTCTCAGTGTTTGTTGAGTGAAGCGAAGCTTAGGAGAGACTGTTGACCTAAGGATCTGGAATTGGGCATTTGCAGACGGTGTGTATGGTAACTGAGCCCTCCACAGCGGTGACTAAGCCTCCGTAGGGAGTGTGTACAGAGTGAGCAGGTCAGGAACATCATCTGTGGAACATCATCATCACAGACAATGAACACACAACTCCTCCCCTCAGGCACCAGCTCAATTCTACAGCCAGTTGTAGAGGTTTAGTGATGCAGTTGCCGACTTGTCGGTAGGAGTGCGGCCCATGTCGCTTACCCTCAGGCGTCCTTATCTACTGATCTAGCTCAGGATTCCTCTTCCCTTTCATTTAGTTTGTCAGCATACACATGGCAGAGCATAAGCAAAGGCCACGTGATGAAGGAGAGCCTCACTGAAGAGCACATCTGTGTCCACTAAAGGCTTAGTGGTGATGTACGGCAGCAGGTAGATACCTAGACCAGAGCACCTTTGGTCTGTTCCTCTGCTCCTTCCGCATCCTAATTTAGGAATGAATCATGCTTAGCTGGCTCTTCATGGGTCAGTCATGACTTGGTGTCTTTGCTGTGTCAATCCTGCTAGAGTGATTCACCCCTTCTCCTGGGACAGCCTTTCCATGGAAGAGAGAGTTTGACTCTGGAGGATTAGTGAGTTGGGAACAAATTTGACACCCATTGAGGGTGCTGGGCTCTTTTACTAAGTTGATGGCTCATACATATGTCCCAATGGAAACTTTGCCCATCTGGGGAGTCATTAATATGTCAACTCATAATCTAAAAATTATTGGGTGTTGAAGACTTCCTTTCTCTCGTAGCCCAGAGATGTACTTCCTCATATTCCAACTGAAGTTCCTGAACAGAAGGCAAGGGGCGCCCACCCACCTTCCTCTTCTGCTGGGTTAGCATGTGGCTATGCATACCTAGTCTAAGCTCTTCAAAAGGGCAATACTTTTACCCCACTAACCTCTGGTGCCTGACTGCTGTTTATGGTTCTCCACATCTCGGGGGATTATTTTACTTCTGGCGGGCTGTGGGTGACTACTTAAAGTGAAGCGCTCCTCCTAGCTGGGCATCTCATCTGCCCTCAGGCAACCACACAGCAGCGAGTCCTCCAGAGTGGACGGACAGAGGTCCTGCGGGTCAGAGGGGGAGGCGATCTTCAGCAGAGTTGAATTCCCTGGTGCCCTTGACACTCCAGCATCTTTTTGTTTCTATGCCGACCTTGTGGGATCGTAAAGCTGAGGGACTGAGAGACCAAGGTCAAGACTCTGCAAAGGTTGGCTGTGTGAAATATGAGCAGAGGTCTCAATAGAACAATAGCGAAGGCACACAGGAGAACAAAAGTGTTGGGGTATAACCCCTTCCGTTCTTTACCGTTTCCCCCTTTCACAGCTTAATGATTCATTAGATGGTGGTACCAACAGTAATGCTGTCTAGGGAACAAAAGAAGAAATGAATTTATTTGGATAGTTAAAGGCACGCATTTGTGGTTTTATCTTTTTTATTTACTTTTAGATTATCAAGACACTCATAGAATTTACTATTGATAAAGACTACCTGGACTGCCTGTTCACCAAAACATGTGACATTTTGGCCACAAACACTTTGCAACATCACCAGAGGCAACCTCCTCATTTCCACTTGCCAATGTCACCCAACATCCCCTCCCACACAGTACCTCCTAAGGTTGGATTTGTAGAAGTCACTGAGTGTCGTCTGTGCTTCCATCCATTCCTATCAAAATCTGTGCATGGCCATAAGTTTGATTATGATTCGATCAAGCTTGGCTTCCTAGCAGCTCTTTTGAGTCCCCCAAATACCCAGATGCTTTCCTAAGCCCATGAATCCCACCTTCTGCTAGAAATTACCACACAATGGCCCCCGAGTATGAGCTTAAGTAATCACAGGACAGCCAGAGGACATCTAACTACGCTGCTAATTCCTGCCTGCGGCTCACAGAGGCCCAAGCCAGACCAGGCCACTGGTGTAGTCAGAGACAAATGCTGCCCAGTTTAACCCAATTACTCTTCGCCACCAGAGAAAATACAGTTATTACAGGGCTTGGACCTCTATGAGGAAAGCGGACTCGCAGCCAGAGATCTGTCAACACATGTCCAAGCCGTGTGGAGCAGTATCTGTGCAAATGACAATGATTGGAAAGGGCAAGGGGCCTGAGCTTTTCAGTGTGCAGAAAAAGAAGCTCTGGCCACAGTTCCCCACTGGCACCTTCTCCACAGATTATTGCAGAAAATACTGGGTTAGCAGCTGGGGAATATGGCATAGCAAGGTTCCACTGTAACTTGATAAATAGGAATTATTTACCAAATACCAGGGAGAAAAAGGCTCAGCAAAGATGATGACTGAAGCCAACAGAGAAGAAAACAACCATTTTCATACAAATTTTAAGAAGAATCTCTTTCCGTGGTTTACAAGTTTCCACGACAAACAGGATAACGCTAAATCTTCCTTTTTAGACTTACATCCTCCTAACTACCAGTGACCTCATTTCACCAGACATTCAGCGTTTCTATTGGTCAGCCACCGGTCAGTTCTATTTTTGTGAGTCAGCTCCTCAAGAATCCGGGAAGGCATGGACTCTGGTGTTTGATGATAAAGACGACGAAAATGAAGCTGGAGAGGTTGAGTGGCGGGCGACTTGCCATCTCTGGAAACCCAGTCAACTTGTGCGCTTGGTCGTTCACAAAGCTCTACTTCCCACGGCCGTGTCTTCTCACGTTATTCGTCCTCATATCACTGAAGAGTCATCCTCCCCAACTCTTAGAAGCCCACTAGGTGCACAGGAGCCTGTGTCCACAGGAAATCATACCCTCATTTCTTAACTAACATGGTGGCTAAACCCTTGAAACTGTGGGTTCTTGTCCCTGCTCTGCCACATCCGAATGGTTTGATGATGGTGGTTCTCCAAGTCTCTGTGGAAGGAGAAGACCATTTCCTCAGGGGTGTGTGTCAACGTTGCCACTACACTTACAGCACTTTAAATGATACATGGGGAAAGTATGAAAAGTATCAGTTTCTTTTGAAAGTCAAGGTGGCCATTGATGTCGCGGGAGATTTATTTCAGGATCATGCTCAAGCATCAAGTTCTAAGATAGATATCAAGTCACTTATATAAAACGACACAGTATTTGCATATAACCCACATGCATTCTTCCTATACTTTAAATAAAGTCTGTATTACCTATAGTGCATAATATAATGTAAATACTCTAGGAATATTACCTGTTGTGTGTATATTATGTGGTGAACAAGGAGAAGGAAAAAGTCTGTACTTGTTCAATACAAATGCCTTTTCCCCAGATGCTTTCAATGCACAGATAAATCTGTATGTGGAACCTATGGCTGACTAATGAAAATACTGAAACCGAGGAACACTTTCTTGGTATGCCCATACGCATGCATCTGAAACACTTTCAGAAGTGGGTTGGTGTGTGTTTGTAATATATACACCAGCCAGGCTGGAGCTGAGCATTGTGCTCATAAATAGTCATCCGGCATCCTTGGGGCAGGAGATTCTAGGGGACTCCAGCAACTCAAATTCCTCCGGCAGTCAAATGAACTACTACTTTAATTAAGCTCTGCCCCTTCACTCAGGAGCACAGACCAAGGGGGACATTGAAGGACTCAGACAATGGGAGGACACCCTTTGCTTTCTGTTGCTGTGATGAACACCACAATCAAAAGCAAGCTGGGGAAGAAATGGTTTATTTCATGCTGCACTTCTGGGTTACAATCCATCAGTGAGGGAAATCAGGGAAGCCTGGAGCAACCGTGCATAATAGCTTGCTCTGAGGCTCATGTCCAGCTACATTTCTTATATAATCGAGGCCCACCCATTTAGGGATGATACTACCACAGTGGGCTGGGTCCTCCTATATCAACTAGCAATCAAGAAAATACCCTGCAGACAGGATGACAGAACAAACCCATCCTGATCAAGGGAATTCCCCAACAGAGACCCCTCAAACAACTCTAGGTTTTGTTGAGTTGACAGAGGCCGCTAACTAGAAGACATGGCATCTCAAAGCACATACTAGCCCGTGCTCACTCAGGCCCACTTCTCCTTCCTTGGGAGGCAGAGTGCTGCTGGGACTCTTCTTGCAGTACAACTGTTAGGCTTGGTGTTAGCTGACTATCCACTGACATATGCCTTTTGTGTTCTTATCAGTTTTCCCGCACACTGTTTTCATGCGGAGCGCTTAGCAATTTTATAGGGAGTTTTAATGTATATCTCAATAAAAACAATAAAACAAAAACCTCTAGAAGCCCAGCAGAATGTTCCCAAGGCCTTATCACATTTGTCCCATCACCCCAACAAGAGTGACATGTCTTCAATCTAAAGAAGTCACTTTGGTGACTTTGGTCACTGTCAACAAGAATTCTCACACTTAGATTTATTTTAAGACCGGGGTTGCTTTTTATTTCAGGTACTATAAGTCAATGCAAGCATGCATATATGTTTGCCATGTGATATGAATTTGGCATCCAATGTTGCAGTGATTTTTGCCAGGAGCGATGCCAGAACTAAGCATGCAGCTGATTATGCTTCTCTTTCCAACAAAACTATCCTGACTCCATGTTAGTCATGATTCACCATGCTTGACACCTTGTTGTATTTATTTACATAACTTAGCCTCTTGTACTTTACTTTGAGACCCTCTATGAAGAGTACAGGCCATCCAAACAGAAACCAGATCTCTTTGCCTAGTCTTGTTCTAACTTTAGGGCATTATAATTCTAGAGCAATGTTTCGATATCACCAGGTTGCTGTCCTGACTAGAAATAGCATCTTCATGTAAGGATATAACTCCAACAACTGGAATGAAACCAAGTAAAATAAAACAAAAAACAAACAAACAAACAAAAACAGGTCCTGGCTTCTCTTCCTTGCTTTACACTTTGCAGTAAGTCCCTTGGCTTTCCCACAGTCTACCAAGTCTCCTGGGTCCTTGATGTTCTGGGTTCTTCAGAGGTCATCCCTATAGTTGAAGTTATGATTACCGATACTCGAGAAGAAAGATACATGCTTCCATCTCTGGGAGAAATAGCTCTGACTGGAGGAGGCAAGGCAGGCAAGTTAGTCAGTTCTTGGGTCCTCTGTGGGGAGCCTGGGGAGAAACCTGTCTCTTCCAGGCAGGTAACTATTTCATCCTAACCAAAAGAGATGCCATCTTGATTTCTATACCAGCTGAACACCTGAATAATTACATTTTAAGCAACAGAGCACCTAAAACAAATTCATTTAGCATCCAGGTAGTCAATTGCACCCAGGCTTGCCCAAACTGGCCATTTTGTTAGCTGGGTGTGGGAGAGCACAGGGCTCTGTGGGTCCCTGGGAGCCTGCCAGGCCCTGAGCTGTTGCTCAGCTGTGGGCTGCGTGCCAGTCTCAGGTTGGCTAATGAGTGGTGTGGTGTCTGGTGAGGTTCTTGCCTGTCAGGGAGTGTGACTGCTCATGGATCTTTTCAATAACGCTGACAATTCCTTCTCCTTTCTCTCCTTCCTCTGCTTTCTTTGCTGGAGCTGGCTGAAACAGGAACAAATTAGTCTCATTCTGGAAAAGGCAGGGCATGCACAAAGGACCCCCTGAAGACCTCCAGGGCTCTGTTCTTGGAGCTTTTGCAGTCAGGGTAATTATCTGACTCGGGTGAATGCAAGAAGCAGTTTTTGCTGTTGTTTCCCGTATTCCATAGCGGGCCTCTGAAGACACCCTGGGTCCGCGCCGCTGACCGATTGACCATGTTTGGATTTCACACCAGGAAAAGCAGTGGCGTTATGATCCTGTGAGCGCTCCAGCTCCAGAACTAAGGATCTGCCCATTCCCTGTTCAAGCGCTTTGCTTTATCAGATAGTACTTCTGTCCCCTCAGGTAAATGTGGCAGATCTTAAACGCCAAGATGGAATAACGGTTTCCTCAGGCTTAACCTTTCTCCCAGCTGCTCACTTTATGTCCCGCTGGTTTCACTGGGCCTCGAATACCACAGCAAACCTTCGTGTTCTCGCACAGGGAAGGTGTGGACCAATCTCACAGAAGTCAGCGCTACATTCTTGTTGGGTAATGGGTTGGGAAGCTTTGGGCCAGCTCTCCTGCTATTGGAACAGAACTTCCAGAGAGGAGTAGTAATTAACTAACAACGTGTGCCCTCATGATCCCAGAGATCATGACCAGATCTCTGGGAATGACTTAGGTACAATTTCCTAATAAGCCAGCCGCAGCACTTAAATTTTGAGAGACGCGAGCAAGTGAAAGCCAAGGAAACATGGGTTGACTTTTGGAAACCACCGAGGCAGTTCAGAACACTCTTCATTCTTTAAAATAAACACCATATAGCTCAGTCTGCTTCTCTCCCTTTAATGCGAACGCCTCTTTCTTCTTTGAGTCTAGGACTTTGGGGACTACTATTAATATCTAAGGCAGCCTAAAGTGGCAATTCAATTAGAAGTATCAAAGCTGTATTTTCTAAATTAAAAATTGGGACATGTGTTCCAACAGGCACCAGAATATTTTCAGGAATAATAAGTAAAAGTATTCAAAATTAGATTTTTTTTCTTTGAGCATTTTGACTACAGAACTCCCTTTAACTTTCTGGATAATTCTCTTATGCTGCCTGGTGGCCCAAGGATAGATTGTGCATTATGTTATATTGTGTCTCACCAACCAGGAATCTTTAAAACACGGTCTGCATGTACAACTGCTCTTTAAGAGTTGTGAGGTCTGGAGACGGTGGAGCAGCCGGTACACTGCAGGGACCAAGCAACTGCTTTCTTGGGATCCTGTTCCTCTTTTCTCCGTTGATTTTCGCCTTCCATGTTTTATGTCCTTCCTCTTTATGGATATATTCCCAGTCTCTTCAAACATCTGGTTTTATACTTATTCCAATCACACAATCCACAGGGCTCCTTGGGTCTTATCGTTAGAGCAGGGAGGTAGACACTTGATTCTTGCCACGTTAGGTCCCATCTCAATGCAAAGTTGGTTACAATGTGACCATCTATATCTGAGGTGTTGGAGTCCCAACACTTTGCTTCTCTAGCTACAGAAGATCAAAGAGTCAATCAGGAATATGTGATTTGATACAGTCTCTGAGAATGCAAAAGGAGAGACAGTTGCCTGTCCACCCCACTCCCCACCCTGCTGTTTTAGGATCGTCCGACTCTTTGAAAACTGATTCTGTAACTTTAGCGATTGAGACCTGAACAAAGAAATGTATTTGGTTTTCAGGCAAGGTTATGATTAATTATAATACATTGAATATGTTACTGAGTCTTAAAATTGGTTTGGACTATTTTGCTTTAATACTGAGGTTGTTTTAGACAGCACTTTGAAAGCAATATTATGATGAAATATTTTAAAACAATATTTTGAAACATTATTCTGTTGTAACAACATCTATAGATAAAACCTAAAAATTTAGCCAAGTGTAGCTGAACAAAGGAAAAGGGATTCACATGTATTCAAGTGCATAGACTCATGTTTGTGAAATTCCTGGGGTTATTTAATATTCATTAGCCAATGAAGTTTAGCCCCTCATTCAATAGATTTTTACTGAGTACCCAGTCCAGGTCAAATTGTGTAGAATTATCCACTTCTATGAAAGCAGACGTCTCATAGGTTTTCATCAGAAACATGCCTGGTGCTGATAGCCCCAGAGAAGACACAATTACAGTTATGCAAATAAACTGCCAGGAAGGGTTACAAGTACCATGGCAGGTAGGTGGAGGCCCCACAGGAATGGGGAGCCAGACCCTTTGTGAAGGTAGAGCTGGTGCAAGTCAGTTCTTGAATGAATGGATTTGTGGTCTAGAGAGACAGTTCAGTCAGTGGTGTGAGCCGCACAACATGAAGACTTGAATTTGATTCCCATCATCCACAAAAAACAAAAAACAAGCAAACAAACAAACAAACAAGAAAACAGACAGGGTGGTGCATGCTTGCAATCCCAGCACTGGGGAGGTGAAGACAGGCAGGTTCCTGGGCTAGCCTACCTAAAGAACCCCAGAGAGAGAACCTGCCCCAATAAACAAGGCAAATACTCCTGATGAACCGCACCTGGCCTTGTTCTTTGGCATCCACACGAATTCTCCCACATGCATAAATGAACCTGCACACACCTGTGCAGGCATGCACACTCCTACACAAGCACACACATATGTGAATCTATTAGAGGAACCCTAATGATATCAAAGCATCCTTGAAGGTGGTGAAGGTATTGTAGGTTTTGGTGGGAATTGAGGTCGGCATTCAACCCAAGGACAGAGTCACCTAGAAAACCTTGCTGCACACCTTACAGAATTTTCAATAGTTTTAGTAGGGGCCAAAATGGGTCCTTCAAAATGCAAGGCTGGACTGGTGGCCTGGTCCACCTAGATTGCACTGGTATCTCCTTGTTGTGTCAGAGAAAAAGAGGCGTGGACTGGCCCTGATGAAAGGACCATCTCTTTTCAGCATGGGGCAGGAGCTGAACTGTAGATTAAGACACCTACAGATGTTGTTGATTTGACCTGGACAAGAACCCAGAGCCAGATAAGAATGGCACACATCTGTTACATCCGTTCATGCCCTGTTGGAGATCTCTGGGTTATTCAGTCTCATTAGAGACATTTTGTAATGAATGTAGTGATTGATCCTAAATGACTATAAACTTAATAATAAATTCAGTAGCTAATGCAATCTTCATTTTGCTAGTAGCATTAATTATTAGTAATATTAATCAGTATAAATTGGTGGTTATTACTATAGTGAGTTATCAATGAGTTTTAAAATTTGTCTCATATTTTCCTCATAAAACTTTATGAGGAGGGTATCATTGCGACCCCCAAATATCAGAAAAAGAACTTGAAGCATAGAAAGGAAACTTCTCTTCCCAAAGTTGTAGAGCAGGGGCGATGTAAGCACAGTATTGCTATCATCCTAAAACAGCAGCTGTAAGAACAAGGACCCTTCACTTCTCCTGTCAAATCCTTCAACAAATCCATAACTGTACAAGTTCAGCTTGACATGACAGCAGTTATCATAACCATGAATGTCAGGAATAACCCTTGCTGGTTTTTCCACAAAGTTTCTCGGTCATTTGTAATAGACAGAGCCTTTGGAGTGGGGTATGAACCCTTTCAACAGAGTCGACACTCCAGGGACGTGACTAGCTCTGATATTAGCTGAACACAGAAAGTTCCTTTTTCTGACCCAAATCTCAGGCACTCATTTGGCATTGGTGTTGCCAAAGAACCAGACCTCTACTGGGAAGTGCCCAGTAGATTGTACTATGGTTGGTTCGAGCTCTGGTTGCTTCCTGTGTCATGGCCCCTTGGGGCTGGTCTTCAAGCATTTAGATGGATTAATAAGCAGCCTGGTTTTGGTGCCTGATATTCAGGGGCTGCTCTAGATGACTTGATATGAAAGTGGCTCCGTACTCATTTCATCTGAAGTCTTTGGAATAGACTCCCTTCATTCTGAATCTGAAACTCAGGGGCACAATGGAAAAGCACCAGCAGAGAGTTTCTTGAACAAGTTTCCTATTAACAAAATGGAACGCAAAAGTTGCAACGACCCAGATTCCAAGGAGATTATCTAAGGGAGCCTGATACTATTTGTACAGTGTTTTACTTTCCCTGGAAGACTAGAAATGATAGCTATGCTGTTGTATAACCTCAGAAAATGTCAAGGATGGTCTGGGGCTTGGGTGAACTTAGACCTCTTGAAACCCTTTGTCAACAAACACAGTGAAGCTGCTTCTTTTCCTACATGTTCTAAGATCCCTTAGATCTTATGCAGCAAACCCCTGGTATTGTCTTTTCCAGAAAGATCCCAGAGCCATTTGCACAAAGGCACCTCCCCCTAACCATCATAGAACTCTGGCAAGTCTGGGAGCATGGCCCCAGTTGCCCTTGGGATAAAGAAAGCAAGCATCACAGGAGTGAGGATACCATGGGTTGGAAAAGGGGCCGTGGCGGCTCAATTCAGCCCATCTCAGTACTCACCTCTGTAAGAACATCACCAGCCTCTATCTCTGATGGGTTAACAAAGGAGATGCTATCGGGAAAAGGTCATGAAGAAAAAGCATAAAGAACAAGAAAGTGAAGACATTTTTCTAAAGAACCTTCTTCTAAATCCCTGCAGTTGAAAGGAAACCTTGCAAGGGGAAGCGGGAGGCTACGTGGATCCCCATAGTCTATCATGTTAGTTGGGTACAAGGTAACTGTAGAGACAAACTTCGTAGCACACCNAAAGATCTGTCTCAGATACGTTCAGCCCTCTATAGTGTGTGGAAGAGTCATGATCAGTCTCTGCTGTGGTTTCTCCATCTCCTCCCTCCATCCTTTCTCCACTCCTGAACATGGAAGACCACAAGCAAAGTTCCCATGTGGTCCAGCCTCTGTGGCACATACCATGGCTACCCACACCCCTCTAGATAGAAGTAATCAGAATAGACCCACTGACGACTTCTTGGGCACAACCCCCCAGCGTGGGTGGGAACCATTGACTCTGGCTGGCTGTTCCTCTCTCTGCTACTTTCTTGCTGATTACAAAAGAGTGAAAACCCTTCAGAAATGTTTTTGAAGGTTCCTTTATCCAAACCACTCACTCTTTCCCAGACCGCTGACATGCCGTGCAATTTATGGTGAGGCCCAGGCTCAGCCAGCTACCATACAATAGAGAAGCCAAATTGTGATTTCGTCTTTGGGAGACAAATATATGTGGTATCAATATCATTCTTCTTTTGCTGCCAGAATTTTCAAATATTTTTCTATTAAATTCCATGTTACTGGGAATCTTATTATATCAATGACTGTTTGGGATTAGCATTGTGGGAAATTGAATTCTGTCGGTATCCCTTATGGGAGGAACATTTTCTTTCATTTATGTGTATTATAGGAACATTACAAAGATAGTTACATATACACCTGTGATTTGAAGAAGCTTGATGTTTAGAAAGAATTTGTTAGAAAATCTTTTAATTTTTTTTTTCTATCTTACGGAGCCATCTCGGTAACTTTCCAGTTAAACTGGAGATGGGGGTGCCAGTTGTTAGAAAGAGGGAACAACCATGCCTGGCTCAGATTCTGTTAGTTCCGGGGGGGGGCTCTCTCAGAGATGGCTGGGAGCTGAGCACCCATGGCTTTTGGTGTCTCAGCCTTTCTGAGCATGATAGGCATGACCACGAACATGTATGTTAAGACTCCTGTGAGTGGACGAGAAAGGAAAATGACAACTGTAATCTAGTCATAGAAGCCTATCTTGACATGAAGTCAAACTATACATTAACATATAGGTATCATGTATGCGCCTTGTATCTATGTGTGCTTCGCTCATTTTCTGTTCTTTTCCTGTCAAGTAAGTTTTATGCAAACCCTGACTCATTTCCGGTTGGATATAGTTTCCTTCATTATTTTTGTAATCTTACAGCTGCCCTCAAGTGTGCCCATGTATACCCATCACACACACACACACACACACACACACACACACCACTGCTGCTTAGAAGAGTAGTCCTTGACTTTCAGTTGTTCCTGGTGTAATTTTACTACAGAACACAGAGTAGGGATGCCTAAAGGCTATAGTTAGGTAAACAACGAGGGTGCCAGTGTTTTAGGCAGCGCGCTGGAGTGGTGAAGTATTCTGGCAGTTCCATGACATTTTTTAGCTCAGGTGTCCCTTGCCAGAATCTCTTCACAGGCTCCTACTCAGCTCTGAGGGGCTCTGGGAAACAGAGGCCTTGGCTGGTAATTTTGTGTTTGGGGAAACTGACCTTTCGAGGAAGGAAAAAGCAGCAAGTGAGACAGCAAGCAGGCAACTCACAGGCTCTTGCAAAGCAAAGTTACGTGTCGGGGGTGATTCTTGGGAACGGCGCACTAAAACCAAATAAAAATTATGAAATGGGAAAACAATGATGAATCCTGTCTTCCACAGTCTGAGCTGGACTGTGGCTGCCTCATCTTCTAGGCTGCCTGCTGGTTGCTGTGGAGATGTTTTGGCAGCAAGCAGAATGTGCAGCTAAGACAGAATCCAAGGGTGGTCTTCTGTTTCCTCAACTTCTCAGAGAGTGCCCCGTGGCATGACACACGTGGCAGGAATGGGGCATTGGAAAACACCCTACTCATGAGCAAGGGTCTTGGGCCTCAGAGAGTCCCCGTGGCACGACACATGTCACACATGTGATGGGAATGGGGCATCGGAAGACACCCTACTCATGGGCAAGGGTCTTGGTTCTCAGAGTCCCCCGTAGCATGACACACATCACACACATGGTGGGAATGAGGTCTCAGAAGACACCCTACTCATGAGAAAGGGTCTTGGTTCCTAGAAGAGCTGCGGAGATTTCACACGGAGGACAAGAGCCACCAGCTCTGTTACTTCTGTCTTTTAAACTCACTCAGAAGCTTCTCTATATGTCTTGGTGGAGTTGGGGTAGGGGTTAAGTTAACCATGGGTCTGAGAAACAGCAACTGTGCACTCGCTGTACATGGAATATTGCAAAACTACAGTCAATTCTTTGTTGCTGTGTTTTCTGCTTCTGTAGAGTCAATCAACTCCAAGTGAAAAATATTTCTGTATAAATTGGCTTTGTATTGAATCTGTATAGATGCTCCCCCTGTCATTCATTTCAAAGCAATATGATATTTATAAAACATTTGAATTATGTAAGGTATGAGAATGCATCTAGGAGACGGCTCAAAGTGTGTGGGAAGACTTATCCATACATAGCTTAACTACAATGCTACTTTCTCCAAGAGACTTGTGTACCTTCTGAGTTTGGTGTCTGAGGGCTACAGGACCTATCCTCCTGCAGATGCCAAGAGACATCTGCACCTCGGTTTCTGCTGCAGATACCTTAGCAGACACACAAATGCAAGAAAGGCGTGGGTGGCACTTTACCCACTCCTCCCTTTCCCTCCTTACTCTGAACTGTTTTGAACAGAAAGTGTGCTTATTGCCTGAGCAGAACTAGGTCAGACCCAAGCTGAATATCGAGCCTGCAGAGGGGGAGCTAGTGCAGCACAGACTACATGAGGAGTGGAAAGAAACTCTGAATCCAAATATGGGAATTAAAAAGGAAAAAGCTAATATTAGACTGCACAAGAATTAGTACAAAAAGGTGCGGTTCTTGCCAGGAGCCAGCGAGTTTCTATCCATCTCTTTATTTTATTGGATAAGAGTTATTCTCTTGCCTGGGAGATGTTAAAGGCTCAAAAACATTAACTATTAAGATAAAAGTGCTTTTTTAAATATGGAAGGTCTTGAAAAACTGCACACATCATTCTCTTGAAACACATGACATGCCATACATTATCATTGCAGGGTCATTTCTTAAGAGTCTTAAATGGTCCTCCTCTCTGTGTCACCACGGGAACAGCTTCTAACGGCTTCACTTTCATATAGAAATAACAATCTCATTAATGATGCTAAGTTTATATTGTAAATACATTATCACCACTCTCACACCAACTGCTATGTTAAAAAATAATTACTAATTGGTTTTAGCAAATGCATTATAAAAAGGTGGCTAATTTTAACTATTTTCCTCCTCTCCATTTTAGAACAACAACAGAAAAAAAATGGAATGATTCAGAGAAAGCAATCTGTTACCTGGAAGAATCTAATAGTTTTTAAAAAATGATCTTTGATGAAAATTTGATAGGGTCTTATGGAAATGGTGACTTGGACCACATGAGGACTGAGTTGAAGCCCACAGTCTGGACCTTTCTCCCCAGATGTGATGATAAGGAATGATTCTATTTAACTTACTTCAGCTTTGCTCCTAAGTTATTCCTAGGAGACCTTTAAAATGCTGCCTGACCCTCCATCATGCTCTCTGTTGTATCCTTCTAGATCTTTCTCCCCTTGACCCCCAGTACCTGTTCCCAGGCGAGTGCCCACTCTCTATTCCTTCTCTTCTGCTCCCTAGGACCCCCCCCCCAGTTTCCACTTTACCAGCCTCCTTCCTCAGCCTACACCACCCCTTCCTGTCTCATCTTCTGGTACTTTGCAGTCAAACCCAAGTCCAGCACAATAGGTCATGCATTTCTTCTCCTCTGAACCAGTGCCACCATTGTTTGTGAGTGCTTTCCTGCATTGCTTCAAATACAAATATGTGGCCCTGATGTCAGTTATTCCTTCCTTTCTCCTTTCAAAATACCATCAGTTCCCAGAGCTGCTGGTCCTCGGGACATTGGAGCCTCTACCATCCTGAACGCCCAGCTGTGCCCGGCTTTCTCCCATCACGTACCACGGGTAAGTGCTTGCCAAGTTTCAGCACCTACTCTTTTTTTGAGTTGATATTAATCATCACAGAGAGGATTCTGGAACTGGCTGTATTTGTGGCAATTTTATTCATGCTCCGAGTCTCAATTTTTCACTTCTAAAACATAGATAAGAGAGAAGAATAAAAATAATTGTAGGTAGAATATTGAAATTCTAATCCAGTTGTCTTTATCTTTTTAATAACATTGTTATTAAATATTAAATGTAATTGCTCAAAAGTGTTCTTACGTATCCCAGCTGTTTTATATTTATTAAACATATTCTCTGTTTATTTTAATCTTATTCTTGTCTTCTTTTGAATTATTCAAACATTCTTGTTGCTTGTATTTTTCCCTATTGTGGTGGCTTGAATAAGAATACCTCCATCCCCCACTGGCACATATATTTGAATATTTAATAATCTGGGAGTGGCACTATTTAAGAAAGATTGGAGAAAGTGTGTCAGTTTGGGCTTTGAGATTTCAAAAGCCCAGTCCAGGCTCAGTATTGCTCTTTCTGCCAACAGATGAGGATTAGCTCTCAGCCTGCCTTCATGCTGCCACATCTCAGCAGGGTGACAACGGCCTCTGAAGCTGTAAGCCAGCCCCAGTTAAACGCCTTGGTCTTTTCACAGCAACAGAACAGTGACTGAGACACCTATTATCATCATTAATATATTTTAGTGTGAGTTATGTTGCCGTCATGAAATGTGGGTTTAAGGATTTGCTTGAGAGAAAAAGACAAGAATGAGATTCATCATCTGGGTAGTTCATTTCTTTACTGACTTCAGATCAAGGCTCTGGGAATAGTGAGGGACCGAAATAAGCCAGGTCTACCTTACACAGTGTGAAGCCTGAAGGGAAATAACATGAATTCTTGGGGCCAGAGAGTCTTGGATTCTGGAGTGTGTGCAGTTGTTAAAACTGTATGACCATAAACAACTGCTTACATACAGTTCCTTCAGCCACAACCGGGATTGATGCTTTCCTTGGGGGTTGAAGACTGGAGATGACACACAGGAAAGTATAGGACAGACAGCACATGCAGGAGGTAGAGACCAGTGCCATGATAAATAACCACCGAGTTCACCAAATTCCGTCTGATCCCCCTTGCCACAAACCAATATTACTAAGTATGCCAAATGGAGATCGGCCTGTTACCATTGTGCTTTGCCGGTTTGTAACATAAAACTGTCACGCATGCTTTAGGTGTTCATGCTTTTCAATGCTGATTTTCAGCTTTGTGCATATAACTCAGTGCAGAGTATACATGTTTGCACTAATTGTAGGATCTGGAAAAATAGTAACCATGCGTATCATATGGTGACATTTGCCGTTTTCCTCTATAAGACAGATGTTCAAAATTAGAGTTCTATTATTCCTCTCATCGCTACTAACTGTTCCAGCACAAAGAATAGTTAAAAAATCAGGACTACTGCTTTTAAATGGTGCCATCTACAAGCGTACCTGGCACAGAGTGAATAATAAACACAAACACTTTCCAAGTTCTTTGTCTTGTTTTCAAGTCAGAACTGCTACACATTCAAACTCTTCGTAACTATTTTCATATCAGTCTTCCTTGGCACTTCTGTTTGTGTTTGCGACCCGAGAACCAGTCTTGTGGAGTGGAGTGAGCAACCACCTTGATGGCAAGGCTCAGCAACCTACCCCAGGCATATCTCTCTCTTTTCTTCCTCTGATTTCCCACAGGCACAATGGATTAATTTGCTCCACGGGCTTCGTGTCCCACCCCTCCTGTAAACTCCCTTTAGCTTGGCTACATGTTTGAAAATTTCATAATAAACATTAAAAACTAATATAAGCACTCATAACTGAGGACTGTTATCCTCATGATGTACATTATCATATGTCTAGATTTATTTATGTCTACATGTCTAAATATCAAGAAATGGATCTTGACAATGACAGTGATGATGGTGATGGCTATGACATCAATGTCGACGACAATGATACTTGGAGAAACTCTTAGACTCTGGATATAGTTTTTTATATTACGAAATTTTTAATCCACCTAATGACTACCTTCTTTCCTGCTCATTATTTTTTTTCTCCTCTCATGAGGAGGAACTGTGTGACAGTGAAGCCTTGAGAAAGAACGGCACATGCTCAGTTCATTATTCTTGGCCCTGTTTTCAGCTTCGGCTTCCTGCAAGGCAGATGTCTGCTGCCTGGGATAAACAGCCTGTTAGCTCTCTAAGGAAACTGTGATGGTCTGGTGATGTCTGCAGAAGGAAGGACACACTGTGTCCTGGAATAAATACTAGAAAGGTTGCAGAGCTGGGGATTTTTTGCTTATTGCCTTTACCAATAATAAAAGTAATATTTCAAGTGTCGTTCACCTTGCTTCTATATCGAAAATTTGTTATCAACTTGGAATTTTAATTCATCTTTTGTATTTCCAACAAATGAGTAGCTTTACTTCCTTGTCTCTAAGATTGGGGAAATATACTATTAACTGAGTTAAGATGTATTCTTTAGAAGTTTATATGACAAAAATAAACATTTAATTAATGTTATATTTTAAAAAATTAGATCTTTGCTGCATTTCAGAACTGGGGTGAAAGCTTTGTATTGTATTCTGTCGTGTAGTCATTGGGAGACATCTGAAGTAGCTGTCATGAGTGATGTGATGGGAGGAAACCGAAGTTCAGACAGGTCCCACACTTTACAGGGTTGGCTTCATGGTACAATGTACAACTCTTTCTCTCTCTGCTGTACCTGTTAGCTTCTGGTAATAAAGAAGCTAAATGAGAGAGAGAGAAAGATTCATGCTCCTAAATTTGCACATTTATATAGAGCAGAAACTGAGAGTGCAAGCCCTCCTGATCACCTACCGAGAGCATAGCCTGAGAAAACAGCATTTTTTTTAAAGCTTGAATAAGGGCCCCACTTAAAAATATCAAATTCAGCATGATATTATATATACACCATAATTTGGGTCTTCAGTATGCCTAAAGGAATACTAAAGAACTAGAGGACTGGTTTTCCAAGAGGTGGGGCCATGATGTCCTGCCCCAAATAGCAGGCCAATTGGTCATGGATTGAACCTTACAAAACCGAGTCACAGAGTGGGGAGAGATGGCTCTGTGGTTAAGTGTGCTCACTGCTCATGCAGAGGAGCTGTGTTCAGGTTCCAGCACCCATGTGGCAGTCCGTCACCATCTATATCTCCAGTACCAGGGGAATCCAGCACTTTTATCTGGGCTCCTCAGGCACTGTATGCCCCCGGTATACATGCACTCGGGTACACATGCAAACATGTAACATAAAAGTAAATAAACCTGGGGGAAACACTGTGGGTCACAACGGAATTTTCCCCTTTATAAACTGATTATTCAGATATTGAGTTATAATGATGAAAAGCTGAGTACACAGTAGTCACGGAACTCCAAGTGGGTCTGAGAGTAGTCATTGAAAGCTGTGTCCAATATGGGTGTTTTATCTTCCTCATGGAAGAGTCTCCCCGACCAGTGGAGCACCAGTGAGCTAGAGGGGTCCTTTACTCCCACTGGTACCCAGTTACCTTCCTTTCTGGTCTTTGGTGATTTGGGAAAAAAATGGCCCCCAAAGGGAGTGGCACCATTAGGAGGCATGGCCTTGCTGGAGGAAGTGTGTCACTGTGGAGGCAGGAAGCTTTCTCAAGCTTCACTCAGTGTGACACGCAGTCTACTTCCTGTTGTCTACAAAATGTAGGACTCTCAGCCCAGCACCACATCTGCATGCATGGTGCTTTGCTTCCCATCATGATGGTAATGGATAAAAGCTGTGTAACGGTGAGCTGTGTAACAGCTCAGTTAAATGTTTTCTTTCATAAGAGTTGCCATGGTCATGGTGTCTCTTTACAGCAATAAAAAAAAAAAGCCCTAACAGGGTCTCTCTCTACGGTCCCCAAAAATCAACTCCTTCTTGCTTTTAGGCATCAATAACCTTGCCATTGGGCTTTACCACCCAAGCTTTTCCCAGCTCTTCCAGAAAAGGACATAGAGAGATCATTTTTAGAAGCGATGTATGAATAGCAGAAGTGAATCTTGGAGCATCACTTGGTAGGAAAAACACGAATCTTCAGACAGAAACATAGGACTCTTGAAGCAGATTTGGATCTCTCTGACATTCACAGATGTTTGGAAAGCCATGGATTTTACATGCTGAATCTGGGCCAGGAGCTGGAGAAATGGATATGCTTCATACCACTCAGGGAAAAAATAAATGTGATGATGGACTCTCCAGGCTGCTCGTCTTTCTAAACTCAAGTTGCATGTTGCGAGAAGGGGATGACGAGCTGAACTTCAAAACACTCCACAAATCGAGCCAAGTTGTCCAAATATCTGGGCTTAGTATGTTAGCCAGTATTCAGAACATGGGAACAGAATTGAAAATGCTTTGAATTTTTTTTTTAAAAAAGAAACGTATCACACTCTTGTGAAATCTAGTTTTTAATGCCAGATTGATTAGTTTTAATGATGGGTGTTTCAGAGCAAGTACAAGTCTATTCTCAGGACCTCAGTTTCCCAACCCACAATTAGGACCAAATAAAGCACACTGGCAAGGTTCTTTTTATAAGGCTCAGCTTCACTTTGACTTTCCTGGATAGGGCACCTGTAAACCCGCAAGTATCTGAGCCAGAATTTCTTTATGACTTCTCCACCTCCCCCAGGAATAAGTAAGGCACTTTGCAAAGAAAAAAAAACCATTAGCTCTTTTGAATCACTGTTCCCTTGTATTACAGGGGACCCACGTGGCTTTCAAGTTTTGATGCAACAGCCTTAAAACAGCCTCCCATTTCCAAGGATTAACTAAGGCACTTGGAAGTAATAGCTGCTCATTATTTTAACATTTTATTTATCTTTTTCACCAGGCATATTCAGTTAGGCCACCCACAGTTTCGATTTTGTAAGAATGTCCCCTCCCAACAAGGAAAGAAAATTTACTCTGACATCTTTGAAACTAACACAATACGATGGTTTAAATGGACAATTTGGAATTATCATTAAGTAATGAAAACAATAAATGTTGATTGAGTCAGAGGTAAAAGTTCTATTCCATCTATCCTCACATTTATACTTATAAGGGCCCAGAGTTTTGGCTCGAGATGGTGGCACATACCTTTAATATCAGCACTTGGGCAACTGAGGCAGGAACTAGAGTTTGAGGTCAGCCCAGAATACCTAACTAATAGCTAGACTCTGTCAAAGAGGGGGTGGGAGAGAAATAACCCAACAACTCCAATACAAAAGACCACACCAACAAGCCCAGACAATGCCAGAAGTGAGTTCTGGTCCCTGGTTCCTTGGTACTCTCTTATGCTTGCTTGGAGGCTGTATGTGATGACCTGATTGAAACTGAGAGGGGGACATCTGACATCTGGACCAACTTTGCTGACCTTCTCACCCTTTGTCCCCATGCCTCGCCAGCTTCTGCCATAAACCCCTCAAACCTAACAACTCAATGGCACCCCACGCCTGGAGATTGTATGCCTACTGTATACAGAAGAGCTCTGACATCTCATGCTTTTTAGCTTAATCTAAAGTAGATGTCTCCCAAGACTCATCCTCCAGGCTCCATGAATTTCATTCTTTAATTATGAGACAAGAACCAATGAAAACCAATGGTTCAGCATGGCTTTGTCAGATACCAAGCTTTTCAAGACCCTAGGACCTCAAGCTAAACAAACCAAGAGCTGAGAAAGGCTTCATCAAATGCAAAGACACCTCCAAAGTTCTAATACTAGAAGGTTTCTTTTAATTAGTTTTTTTAAGTTAGCATACAAAGTAACATGTCTCGCATTTCTATTTTTGTACATACTTGGTACCCATTGATCCTCCTTCCCCTCCCTTCTCCTGTCTTCCCCTCCTTGCCCTTCTCCAATCCTTCTGCTGATACACCTCCTAGTCACCCTCCTTTGCTTTTCCTGTAGAACGTATTCTAGAAGCCTTTTCTTTTCACCTCTGACTTAAGATTCCCTTTCCCCCTCCCATGGTTCCTTTGTTAGTTTTATGACCTATCCCCCACCACACACACAAGACCACATATAAGACTTGGAGCTTTGAAGCGGCTGAGAGGAAGGCCGGGTGTGGTGGCATCTGGCTATAATCCCAGCATTAGGGAGGCAGATGCAGGAAGATCCCTGTGAGTTCGAGGCCAACCTGGTCTACTGAGTGAGTTCTAGGAAAGCCAGAGACAGATAGAGAGACCCTGTCTCCAAAACTGAACACCACCCCCACACGAAAGAAAGAAAGGAAGGAAGGAAGGAAGGAAGGAAGGAAGGAAG